>JAHZNH010000381.1:0-11845 GCA_027744355.1 Tyrannoseira gladiata
GTATAGTACCTCTAGGAAGGCCAAGTGGATGCACATGCAGAGTGGCAGGTAGCTCACACACGACTCCTCCGTCGGATCAATATCGGCTGCAAGATAAACATTCAATGAGATGGGATGCATGCATGATAGTAGAGTGCTGGAGTTATCTAGTTTGATTGAGCCTACCTGTCTCCTCGTCCAGGCATTTCTCGAACTTGACCTTAATGTCGTCGTGGACCGCGGGCGGGAGCACGTCCGTAACGTAGTTGAAGATGTTCTCCTTGTGGGGCTTGCCCTGCTCGTCGATCTAATTCAACAGAGTTTTTATTTAGCAATGGAATTGGGGCACTGGAAATAAATATTATGATTTATTCATACCAGCCCGGTCTTCTCCATCACACACTTGCCGACGCACTATCCAGAAAATTGAAAATTAGAGCGGAATTCTGGAGAAAAAATTAAATTTTATTTAAATTTAAGTAAGTCTGCTCACGGCGAACTGGGAGGGACTGATGTCCTTGATGCTGGAGGCGTTGTACTGCCGGAGGCAGTCGTCGATGGTCATGGCGTGCTCCTCGGTCAGGTCGAGATCGACGCCCTTGCAGTCGTGGATGAGGCGGTTGTCCTCCTGGGCCTGGCTCAATGGAGGGGGTCACTTATTACTTTACACTTTCAAGTAGGGGTCGTTCATAAACTACGTGGTGCTGTATCTAGTGAAGTGAGAGTGGATGGATGGAACCCGCCTATTAATCACGGTCGGGTTGGTGCATTCAAGCCAAGAGATAAAAGCTTCTGAAAAGGGAGGGAACCGCAGGGGGAGATAGCGAATCTATTATGGAGTGGGGAGTGCGGAGTGACGACAGTGTGTAGTGTCCTAACTAGATTAAGAATGTCTACCTGGGCAGAGAGTGCCAGTAGGAGGACTCCCATTAGCCCCAGTACCAGTACCACGCTCCAGTGTGTCCCCATGATGGAGAGTAAATGGAATCAGTGGAATTATTTATTTAATGAGGATGTTAGAGCTACGTCAGCAACCGACCATCAAGACCTGAAAATATCTCCTCTCGCTCCTTCTTCGATCGAAAGGATCAATCCGTGCAGCAGCAACTCAAGCTCAGGCAGTTTTATATAGCTGGATTTAATTATGGGCAGATAATTGCGTTGAGCGAATCAGATAATTGTGAGCGGATTAATTCGGGAAAATTGGATAATGGCAGGGGATGGGCAGTGGGGCTATCATTATAGAGTAGACCTTGAAGCTCCAATAGGCATCGAGTGGAACTCTGAGAATTTTCTTAATGCGCGCTTTGTTCGGTGGTGAATGGGAATGATCAAGGGGATCCATCCGATGATGGGGGGTTTCATCTCAGTGAGTGTATCGTTATTTGTTGCCAATATGCTTGCTACCTGACTTCCGGTGCAGGTAAGTAAGGTTCGTGGAGTGGGGATTTTTTTCCCGAGATCAAGGGGATCTTTTTGATTCGACATGACAGCAGCGAGTGCCCTAGTTGAGAGATCCATTCCATTAAATCATACGGTTGGAAAATGCGCGGACTGCATTTGCTGGTCTCGTACCATATCATTAAAAGTTGGGGTAATGATATGGAGCAAGGAATTCACAATTTCCAAGTTTTGTGTGTGCCTGTGCCTCGAGGGGCAGAGGAAGGAAAAAACTACATATATTTATCTCGCATGCACGTGAGTTTATTTTAAAAGTAAATGGGACGCTCCATCTTGTTTGTGATAGGCTTATCTAGAAAAAATTTTCAGCGACTTGGTTGCGTTGTTGTGCGGGCTTTATCGTAGGGTAGAGTGGTTGAGTTGAGTGGAAAGGGCTTATCTCTCTCCAGATTAGGGAGATTGGGGCAACGCGAGACTAAGTCCTTGGGACTGGAGCTGGATCGATACTGATGCTGGAAATTGAATACATGGAGACCGATTTGAAGTGGAGTGAGTTTGAGTTTGAACTTGAAGGGGTAGTAGGAAATATCATCATATTTTCAAGCTTTGATTTCGTTTCGGAAGGAAATTGTGATGAGCTCAGGGAAATTCTGATCATTTCGATCGTACCAGCAGCAGGAAAACAAGGAAGTGGGGAAGTAGGATATTGAGAAAGATGCTCGATCGCCTCACTCATCAGCGGAATTGGAATATTCCATCGCGCGTTTGTTTATCTACAGTCGGTGATGACAACGACGAGGCACTGCATACTCACTCACTCCCCCGCAACGTGACTCACTCGACGAAGAGAATACATATTTATGGATTTCCTGTTGGGTTTCTCCGGGTAAAACTTTCATTTGAGTTTAATTGAGGTGGCGAGTTCATTATTCAGGCACTGGCTCATCTAATATGAAACAGATTTTTGGACCATTTATTTATAAGGGAGCTGGGTGGAGTTGGTGGACCGGATCCGTTTCTGGAGAAAGAGAACGAGGCACTATAGAGATGTTTCCATTAGCGCTGATCCGGAGAAAAGAGGGAAAATAATGGATCAGAGGAGACTGGGAGAACAAAAAAATGAAGAAAAGGACAAGCTGGTGCGTGGCCTTTCCAGTCATAACGTCATCATAAAGGAACTCCAACTCCTTTTGTACAAAATGATCAAAAAATGATTTCAGCACTTTATTAAAATCCCGTGTCGTCGCCGGGAGAATAATGGGGGCTCGTGCTTCTTGACTCGAACTCTGTTGTTCCTGCTTCACAATGGGGCCCATAATGGCCGAGTCGTGTCGGTAGTGCTTGGCCTTTCCACGAACTGGAGCACAGTGCTATTACTACAAGGGAGCCACGAGAATGGGAACCTATTGAGGTTCAAGAGGCTTATGCAACTGCAAGTGCTTACGTAAAGGTCATTAGCGTTGCTTAATTGAGTCTTGATTATTTGTAGGGGATCCAAAAGTTGTTCCGGTATAGTCGAGGTTGATGAAACCAATTACGGTAAACAACAGTACAATGTAGTAGCGCCAGCGTGGCTTCAGTTTCACCTCATTTGCAGACTTTTGATTGAACTGCAACGGAGGAAAAACTGGGCGAAAATTAGGTCCTTACATAATAACTTGAAGCTTTAAGAGTGCCATACTTGGAGTACAGTTATGTCGACCCTATTTGGTAATTTTCTCGAGAAATCGCAATTAAATTGGAAAAGTAGCAAATTTAAGTTTACTTGCCTAACTCGATTTGGCAAATTTTTCGAGAAAATTGAGAGCAATTAAAAAACTAATTCGAGTGGTTGTGCCCACTCAGAGTGTTCCCTTGTGAAGTAGAGTAAAAATTGACACAGAAAATGAAGTATGAGTGGATTTCCAAGAAGAGCGTTGAAGTTTCCCCAGCAAAAATTGTCGTGATTAAGTTCCCTTGTGAAGTAGAGTAAAAATTGACACAGAAAATGAAGTATGAGTGGATTTCCAAGAAGAGCGTTGAAGTTTCCCCAGCTAATTATGTCGGATGAAATGAAAAACAATAACAGTTTTTAATTAGTCGGATCGGGCATAACAATATAATCGGATTAGAATTCAAAATAACCAGTTTTTTTTCTGCTTGTGACACCCACGGGTTGAAAAAAAAACTCGACTCGACTCGCTTCATTCTTTCTAACCAGATCTTGCTTAGCTCGTACGTGCCGGGGAGAATAATCACGACAATTTTTGCTGGTGCTCAGCTCACATATTTTGCCTAAAAAAGAGCGAGTAGTTCTTGCTACTCTTATTCATGTATGCAAATGGTAGGAGATGGTGATGCACTGCCTAATTTGCCAACTTGTCGTGCCATTCCAGGGGAAAAAAAAGTTTTTCGCAGAGATTTTACAGTCCAATCCTACGCTTTTTCAAACCTATTCCTTAACTCGTACTACACGAATCCTTAATTGCCCAAGTCAGCACAAAAAGTTCTACTCCAACTTGGCCAAAATTCGAGTTGGCGGGTATAAAGCACTTTACAATAGGTTCAAGTTTTCTTTCCAAGGGGGTGGCCATATGTAACGGCGCGGTCGTAAGCGAGGTAAGGATCTTTTCAGATCTCTCCGGTAACGATCTATTAAAATATACGGGGTCATCCATGCAGTACGTACCTCGAACAAAATGCTGTTTTAGACTTGCTTACGCTTTTCTTCGTGAGCGTTTACAAAGAAATTTGAATTTTGTGATCTTTCCTGGTCAAACTTTTTCTCGGAATTGATCCATCCATTGAAAAAATTGATCTTTTAGACAATTAGACAACTCCTCCTCCCACGTCACGCATTTTCCCATAAGTGTCAACACAATATTACTGTGGTTCCGTTAGCATTTCCCTAACAGCTTGCGCGACAGACTAACTGGATCGCCCCTGTGGAACGGGTTATATACACAAATATATATGTCCAAAAATTTCCACCACCTTCTTCCCAGACGTTCGATGTGGACACCCCCCACTGTTAGAAAAAACTTGTGTTGATTCTTCGAGCAAACTTTGAGCAATTATTTTCCTTACATATGAATGGAGCATATGAGCAGGAGAATCAAGAAGAATGCTGAGGAATTGGTCTGTTGGAGTTTCGCCATGGTGACGGGGCATCGTGATTACGTCAGAAGAGAGTGAGCTTGTAGTAGAACTCCATCTCCCCGTGAGCCATACAGCACAGAGGAGAGTCGAAAAAAAGACAGTATCACGGCTTACCTGTTCCAGGAGTGATGTCGGAATAATTAAGCTGAGTATCATGAGGAGACTGAGTAGTAGTAACTTGTTGATTACTGGTGGTGGTGTCCAAATTGCAAGCCAACGCACTGAGAATGATGTGGATCCTCGCCTTGTGGTCCAGCATCGCCAGCTCGTGCTCGTCGATGTAGGGCCGGATCGCGTTCCACTCCTGCTGCGAAATGTTCAGGCGCTCCTCCTCCTCCACCGAGGGGCCTGAGGACGACGATGGGGGGAGCACTGGGACTGGGGAGTCGTCCCCGAACAGAGAGGTTGACGATGAGTTGATCATGGTGGAACTTGTGAGTCAAGCCTCGCGGATCATCTTGGATCTACAACGCACATTATTTCATCAAGGAATTAGAATTCTTGCTACTTTATGAAGGTGACTCGTTTGTCTGTCGGTCTGTAGATTTGTCTGAGCATTCAAACTAGAAGATAGGGTTTTCCTAAATTTCTCTGCTAGATTTTCATAAGCAAAACGATTTCAACTTGTAGCTCCTGCAGACTTGATGATAACACCACTCGTGTCTGATCAAGCCTCGCGGATCATCTTGGATCTACAACGCACATTATTTCATCAAGGAATTAGAATTCATGCTACTTTATGAAGGTGACTCGTTTGTCTGTCGGTCTATAGATTTGTCTGAGCATTCAAACTAGGAGCAGGTTACTTTGTTATTGTTCCATCAGTAAAACTATTTTAACTAGTAACTCATGCAGACTTGATGATAACACCACTCTTGTCTGTCTGTCTGTGGAACTACGAGAACACTGCGGTTTCGAACATATGCTATTTCAGCTACTTGGTTGAGCCCACCTGCCTCTATGGATGGATGGAAAAGTGGAGAGCTCGAGCTCAGCTCATTCCAGTGAAAACCCCCGACCACGGAAGGAATTCCGAGAGAAAAGAGCAAAAGTCGGGTTACTCCTAGCGAGCGGATTCAAACACGACCGCATTGTTGTATTGTAGTTGTAGCGAAAAGTTTTCCCCTGAGGGCGCGTTATGAAATAAAAAAAAGAGAGAGATTTTGGCGAATTCATTTTGTTCGTTGGCTTTCTTCTTGACACGAGCGAACTTGACATCCCGGAAAATTAACACGACTAAACAAACTTTGGACCGGGGATTTAGGCCGAGAGAGAGAAAAGCTGCTGCTGTTGGGGAATTCAATAATAATTTCGACGCTGTTGACTCGGTGGTAATAATAATATTCCGCCCATTCGGTTGTCGAGTGCAATTACTCGTGACATGTGCATCAATAATAATAACCCGCTTACCCGGTCTATTTTTAATACGATTTTGGACCAGGCCAAGTACAAGAAACTGACTGAGTGTATCAAAAACTCTGGGAATTTCGACGGAGAAGCAAAGTGGATTTTAATCCGGGGGTTCTTGTTCCAAGGATTAGGAAAGATGTGGTTGTTGCTCAACGCGGAAACCGGAGTCGCTGAATATTTATAAGGCGGAATCATATTTCGCGACACATTTCAAACTAATGGATGACATGAATTACGCACACAAGCAGAGTGGATTTGAGGGCTCCCTTGATTTTGTTCTTAAACAAGAACTTGAGCGCAGTATAAAAGCATTATCGATCCATCCATCCATCGATCCGCTCCTTCAAGAGATTATCTTGAACTGAATTGTCTCGCAATTATTTTATGGGGGGATTTATTTATTAACAGTTCTTAGCTCAGTAATATTCAACACTTCATTGAGTGTGGGGTACATCATTGTATCGCCCACCTCTGTACAATGTAGCTCAATTTCATCATGTCAATGGATTATTTTCTGTGAGGAAATGGGAATTGGTTTGAAAATGTGATGGATTTAGCAGTTCCCATGGAGAATGATGAGTTCTGTTCAAATAAGATGAATACACTACTGCACTGCTTTGCGAATCAATTACGACATCTGGTTTGTGCCACCTCGAAGAAGCCCAGAGTTATCAGAATAATTTCAGGCTCAAGTTATTTTTCCGAAATATGTTTTGAATAAATCAAAAAGCCGATGTATCCTGTTCCAAATCCAACTTAAAAGTTCAGTTCAATATCAGAAACTTGGCTTGGCTGTGGCTTCTGTATCGGGTTGAATGAAGACACACTAATCACCCGTCCCAACACTTATGCCAGCCAACAAGAAACTCCTTCTTCTTCTTGAGCAGTAGTAGTACTATCCACTCGAAACGTTTTCTCGAGTTGTCCCACATTATCATTATTATGATTTCTTGGAACGCGTTGCTATTTTCCCCCCACTGCATTCATCCTAATCCAAAAAACTACTGGCTTCGCTTCGCTTCTTGTTTGAAATGAGGAGCCATAGGATGGAGTGAGCATGAGCATCGCTCGCTCTAATAAGGTCGCTCTATATACGCGACACTTATGTATCTTAATTTATCACCGTGTAGGTGGGTCTCACTATATACTTGCTCATCCAGCATGGTACACTGGAATTCGAAACACCAGATGAAAGTATTCGAGCAATCCTATTCTCAAGCCAGGGTTGGGGTGGTGGGAAAAAACCCGTGGGGTTAAATCAACACTAGAGCCCAGGGGTTTTTATGTGTGGAGGAATGGGGGTGTTTTAACGGGCTATGTTCGCGGGATACTTTCTGCCTTATGGTTGCATTTTATTGCATAGTCAATTCTTTAAAACCCACTAAACCCGTTCAAATCCAGTTTTGGGGGTGTGGGTAGTACCCGTTATAACCCATGGGTTTCTGAGACCCGTTATTCCACGCCCATATATCTGCTATATCTGAGAATAAATAAGTAACAAATACGGTTAGACCAAGAGGGTTTCAATTAACACCCGAACCCAGGGACTTTATTAAACAGCAAAATGGGTGGGTTTTAACGGGTTAAAATAGTTTCGCGTGCCACTTTTTGCTCATATAATGGCGATGTTTCATTTAATTTTATAAAACCCACGAACCCGTTTTAAAATTTCCAAATTTTTGTGCGTTACCCATTAAAACCCACCAAAACCCCATGACCATACCCCACCCCTACAAAATCCACCCATGTGTAAATACATGTATGAGTAAATGAGTGACGCGGTGGTAAGTATTAACCCATGGGTGAGTATATATATTTCTGCTCTGGTTAGCTAATTCGTGAGCCCATTATTTATGATTACGATAATGATATTTTGTGTGCAGACTTTGAATAAGTTTCCGAATGGAATTATTATGAGGCATGGTTCATTGGGCAGCGAAATGGAGGTTGCTTGAGGTGTGCTGGAAGACTGGATGTAAAAACTACTACCAGTGATGATGAGCTGAGCGTAACTTTGCAATTCAAATGAAAGAAACCAGAATTGCAGGATTCGCGCGTATGTAAATCCAGCCAGAGAAGATTATTATTAAGGTAGGTTCGCGAGACTTTGAGGAAAACCATATGCACTTGACGTAAAATGTACTCAGGTTTTTGTAAAAATTTCAGTTTTTTTCATATCTCATCGGTCACGTAGTGGTTGGAGTCAAAGTCATTGGAGCACAAAGGACTTCAAGCCAACTGAATTACTTCAGCTCCTTCTTCATCGATATTCATTAATTCGAAGCAGATAGTTGATTCGTGTGTCCAGTCGAGTGTTCTAGGGATTCTGGACGGGGATTAAATTAAAGAGATTTAAAGTTGAGTTTTTGTGAATACGTCTTGAGCTCTCCTTTCAAGTGAATATCTCTGTCTTGAAATCTTCATGAATTGCAACGTCACCGCGTTGGCTGGTGAGTTGAGTTGTGACTCGAGTGACATGTGTCACGCAGGATTAATCTGTGGCTCAATCAACAATTAAGCTCACGTCATTGGGGAATAAATAGCGCTCGTTTGATTGGGAATTTTTTTGCTCGAAATTGAATCCATCACTTTTTGCTAAAAAATTCTTGCAAAAAAAACCAAACAAAAAAGTGAATATATCGCTTAGCCCCAATCAGCGAGTGCTGGTCCCTCAGGTCGCAGTGAGGCACCAACCACACCCACTCTACTCTAATAGCTCTGTATCCCCTGAACAATGGGGTAATGATCAGGATGAGAGTTTTTACATCTCAATGTCCCGCTTAATTGACGTCAAATTACGCACTAAATCGTAAGAGATGCAATGAATTGAACAACAAGCACCCCGTTCATAAAATGTCAGCAGAGATATTTTCTTGATGATTAACATGGGTGTACTGTAAGAAATATGCCGACGGACAAGAAATAGCAGTTCCTTTCGTGATTGAGTTATGATGGGGCAGGCGAGTACTTACTTGCGAGAGGGAAATGAAATGAGTATCATGCTTGGATGAAAAAAACCGTTGAAAGAAGTACTCGAGCTTGAGCTTGAAAAAAGCTTGAGCATTTTTTTTGATGGTGCAAAAAAGCGAAAACAGAAAACATTTTTGCGAAATTATTGTCGAGGAAAAATAAATAATATTTTTGCAAAGTGCTTCAAGGGGGAAATGGAATGGCGAAATGAGATGCTGACCACTAGAGAGTCGCTTTTAGCCCAACTACAGGTCTCGTAATAATAATAATAATATATTTTTTGGAGAGATGTTTCTGGGAAGGAGTTTGAAGAGCAATATTGAGGTTTTTGGTGGATGGAAAAGTGAGTGAGTTTGTTTTTCATACAGACACGAAACCTCAGAAAAAGAGAAGATCGAGTTGATGATGATACTTACGCGGTAATTAAATCAGCCTGAAGTTCAGAGGTCCAAGTAGATGTAATCAATTTATCCTGCTTGTCGCAGTAAGGTCCACTAACAAAACAACCTATTACCACTCAATTAAACGCAACGTGACGGGCCATAAATCTCGAACATGACGTGATCAAAAGTGGAACTCGGAGATCTCAACACTTAATTCAAACTTCTTTATCTTTTGAAACACTCAAAGTTTTGATTCCTCTTCAGAAACACTTTAATTCTCTGCTCCAGCTCCCCAGAACAATCACGGGGATTTAACAATCGTTCTATTGTGATTGGACAGCTTAATTAGCATGGGCGAGTGGGCAGGATAAACTGTAGAGTGTCCGTATCAATTAAGACTCCATTGCGTGCTCACTTTCACTGGAGACAAAGGTGCAGGGGGTTGTAAGTAACCCCGTGAAGAAGTAAGTACAACAAGATCTGTTTAGAGCTGCAGCGAGCGAGAGCGTCCGCGGAGATGTGATCGGAGAAGACTCCAGACGAGCACTGAGGCAGAGCCAGAGCCAGCCAGCGCTCCTCACCTCCATCATCCACTCACCACCATAGCATCTTTTTGGCGCAGTAAGTTAGTAGTTTTGCTCCTTCTCGGGGAAAGCTGCTCGAGTGCTCAGGCAAACACCACTGCATATTATGTGGTGCTCTGTTGGTAATTACTTGATCGCGCCCGCATGAATACTACTTTTTCCGCACTCAGTCAGCAGAAACATAATATGGAAATTCTAACCTGATTGCGCAATCTGCGATGGGGCAACCTGAAAAGTTCTGATATGCTTTCCATCTCAAGTTTGAACAACGCGAAGCCCCTCACTCACTCCCTCCACCTGAATGAGTTACCTTGTGCCTCGCCCACGTCACCATAGTGATTTAGTTCGAACAAAAAAGCGGGTTGAAAGAGAAAAGATGAGAAATTCGCGGGGAAAGTTACCCTGACGTGGGGAATCCGTCTGCATGACTGCGCCATTAATCAACAAGCCACAGATGCTCTTCTCTCCAACTCGAATCGATCTTTATTATCTTTTTACAAACTTTGGAACAATACATATTTCTGGGGAGTAAACTTAATTATACGATGACGGGAGTAATTAGTACAGCTTAGTTGTAGGTCATGTACCTAGGGGTGGCGCTGAACTTGGCGTACGCCTTGATGACCTTGTTGATGGCTTCGAGGAAGTCCTTCTCGGTGGCCACCTTCCTCCTGGCCCGGAAAATTCGCGGGGAAAGTTACCCTGACGTGGGGAATCCGTCTGCATGACTGCGCCATTAATCAACAAGCCACAGATGCTCTTCTCTCCAACTCGAATCGATCTTTATTATATTTTTACAAACTTTGGAACAATACATATTTTTGGGGAGTAAACTTAATTATAATGACGGGGACGGAAATAATTATTAGATTGGAGTTAGTTTCTCTTAGGGAAACTCGGAGAAAAGAAAGACTATATTGGTCAGTCGACTCACTTCATTGTCACCACCAGCTCCGTCGTCGAAACGCGCCCCACCGATCGCGTCAATCTCATCAAAGAAGATCAAGCACGCCTTCTTGCTCCGCGCCATCTCGAACAGTTCCCGGACCATCCTCGCGCCCTACAAAACACAATTATAATATTTTGCAACCCGAATCCTGACTTATTGTATTATTATTAAATTGATGAGCTTGTACCCACCTCGCCGACGTATTTCTGGACCAGCTCTGACCCGATGACTCTGATGAAGCACGCGTCGGTCCGGTTCGCCACCGCCCTCGCGCACAGGGTCTTACCAGTACCTGGGGGCTGCGAGCATAACATTTTCATTCGATTTGGGTTCTTTAACTTAACTTAAAAGGTACTGGAGCTGTTTAGTATAATCATTACCCCGAAAAGCAGCACCCCCTTGGGTGGCTCGATGCCGAGGTTCACGAACTTCTCTGGCTGCAAGGAGCAAATACAATTAAAAAAATTAAAATTAATCCAGAATAACCTTCCACCAGATCAGTTAAATATCGAATGAATCCTCACATGAAGTAGTGGAGTCTCGACGACCTCCCTGAGTTTATCGATCTGTTCCTTGCACCCGCCAACATCAGCGTACGTGACATCCGGTTTCTCCTCGACCTGCATCATGGTGACTGAAGGATCGATTTTCGGAGGCAGTGGAATATGAATCTGGTACTTGTTCCTGTCGACACCAACACGCATGCCCTCCTCGATATCAGTGGGCGCAACGGAGTCGGCCAGGTCCACGACGAACTTGGCGAACTGCTTCACGTTGATCACGTACTTGGGGTCCTCGTTCTGCGCGTTCGGGTCGTCCTGGCTCGTTCTGATTATCTTGGTGCAACGGGCCACCTACACGATGATCATGAAAGTTAAATTAAAGTACTTCAACAGTTTAATTTAAACTAGGAAAAGGATTCAGCTTCAGACCTGCAGGGGCTGTTCGTTCTGGAGCGTCTGTTTGTCCGCGGCGAGGTCCCATAGGGATGGTGGGGCGAGTCCGGTGTCGGACTCCTTGATCCCGCTGAG
>JAHZNH010000383.1:0-13793 GCA_027744355.1 Tyrannoseira gladiata
CTCCGTTAAAAAGTTAATGATTACGTAGGCTTCCGCAACATCGGGCCAATGAAGTGTTTCCCAGAATTTAATGAGTTGGGCGAAGACATTTGCAGTATCTAATGCAGAGCTACTTGTCATCGCGTGTTCATTGTCTTGTACATTATTATCGACCGTAATCGCTTTGCTTATCATCGTGGATCCTCGGATGAGGGCGAATCCTAACCAAAGAATTAGTGTGGGTCGAAACCACCGATGGTATCCGTCAAGGCAGCAGTATCCACTTGTACCTAATGGGGTAACGTGAGATTGTCGTTATTTTATCAGTAGTGTAATTTTTTTGCCGATATGTATATTTTCCTTAAGGTGTGCACACATACCGTCCGGAAGATGATCTACCCAAGCCGTTATGAAAGTTTGAGTTTGGACGTACAGTTCAAAGAATTCTTTACATAAGTTTTTATCTTTTTCCTCGTTAGCGAGGAGAATCTTCCGAAGTTGCTTGTACTCCCCGTAAAGTTGGAAAAATATCCAGCACGTTGCCTCCACGTCATGGATGATCATTTTCTGCAGCTCGTCGAATACAAGCGGAAAGTACTGGATGGATGCAATCAGAAAAAATTCTGGATTCCATTTGGTGCTTGCTACCGCCAATAAATTGTTCACCTCCAGCATTACCTTTTATAATTGCAAGGACGTGTAAAGATTGGTCTGAAGTTGATTTTGCACAATTACCATGTTTTAAATACTAAAATATATACCGCTGCAACGGCCGCAACATACTGACTTTTCTGCACTTCCCCATGGGTGGGTACAGTCCTGTTGTAAACCTCTTGGTACCACTCCAAAATGCACATTCGGATAGCAGAGAATACAAGTCTCTCAACCTTTTCCAAAAGGTTCGGATTTTCGAATTTTGCTAGGACGCCCATGCATTCGTGGTATGAGCGGAGTGCCTCGTGGACATTCATCACTGACTCATTCAAGTGATTCCTAATGATTGGTATGATTTTGTTCATAACAATCTGTAGAATGTTGTCCTCTATATCCGCTTGAGAGTTACGGATCTGTGTATTAACGGGAACTGGAGGAGGTGGGGGCGGTGGTGGTTTTGTTTCATGGACGATAACCTCTTCTTGTTTCTCTACTGGCTGTGGAGGTGGCGGCGGCGGTGGAATTTCCTCTCTCGAGGCTTTCTCCACTTGCTTTTCGATAGCCTCATTCAAATCATGTAGACGGGTTTCCACAGCGTGAAGGTTCAAGTCGAGCTTGGCGTAAGCATTCCACCGGATTATTGCCTACATTTGTGCAAAGTTGTCAATCATCAACCGACGCTATATCATATTAGTACGATTTTACCATTGAAATTGATATTGTACATGGGTATCCTCGCTAATTCCGTTTTGTAGGGCATATTGAAACAAGAAACAAGTCGCGGCGGACGAAATAGAACCGTCCCAATTCGATGGGGTGGGCGACATTTCTTTTTCCTTCTTCAGCACCCAATCCCAAAATAGACCAAGGATTACTTTCGGTTCCGCAAGTTCCACCTATTTAATTTTGTCGATTGGTAATGTTAGTTTTGGTCAGTTCTTCATTTCCTCAGCTCATAGGTAGATCGGTTTTTAATTTTTAGTAGCAATTGTTTTATTGAACTCACAAAATGCCTGCCATGCCTGTAAGCATGCACCAGCCAAACTTGTATCCTTATTTTTCCATGATGTTCCGAATCACTCGATTGCTGCGGGCTCATCAGATAGTACCAGTGATCAAGCCCATCACACGGGATCTAATTAGCACGTGGAAACATGGAATGGTTGAGTCTATCTCTAAAAATTACGTTGATAGCTAGAGGATTTATCTTGTGAAATATCCATACTTCGGCCACACGAATCGCAACTTTCCCCAAGTAAATATCACCTTTGCTTCTGTCCGCGTTTGCATGTACTGACTTCAATGTTTTAACGTATCCATACTTCGGCCACACGAATCGCAACTTTCCCCAAGTAAATATCACCTTTGCTTCTGTCCGCGTTTGCATGAACTGACTTCAATGTTTTATCCAAATCTGAGCTTTCCGATGGAGTCGAGTCTCGAATGGCTTTGGCCACATATCTGTCATCAATTGAATGGTCCCAAACCTAAATGGTACATTGGGATAAGCTACAAAATAACTATAATTCTAAATTTCTCTACCCAGTAATTTCACATATTGCATTTTAGATGCCTACTTCAATCGTTAGCTTATCAACACTTGGCCTTAAGGCTAAGCACTGAAATCTCTGGTCCCATCTCGGATTCTCGTTGTGCCTCACCACACTCGTCTTTATGAAGTCTGGAACCTTTTCATAGACTTGGGATGACCTGTGCTCAGCCGCCGGGCGTAAATGCTTACTCCTCATCTGAGCCAGCTCTTTCGATCTCCTGACTGGCGAATTAGTGGAAAATTCTTGCCAGTCTTTTCTTCCAAGTTGAAATACTACTGACTACAATAATTAATGACTTATGCGTATGTCGTTGGGAAATCCGTCATATTTATATTGTGGAACTTCACATCTGACTAACTAACCGTGTCCTCTGTTTCGATTGTAACAATGCAATAGGGATCCACAAACCCGCTGGTCTTCGACCCATGAAGCCCTACAGCTTTTTTCACCTTCGCATTCACTATGGTCAAGGGGAAAGGTTCATTACGAACATGACTGAAGACTGCGTCTTGTTCCTGACAGGAGAATTATTGTTTTACTCCGAGGTTTAATTACTTATTGTATTGTTCGGAAACTTGCAAATAGATCATCATCCCTATGTCCATCATAAGTGGAGTTACCTTCTGGTTTTCACTAAAGATCTCATGGACATATAAGCACATCTCTTCCTGCGTAGCTGGAAATCTTTGGGGACTTGGAGCTCCAAGCATGTGCACACAAGTATACATTGCTTCCTTGTAAAGATCAAACCGAGTGATAGGACCCTCTTCTCCAATTTCATCGCCGCCCTTTGATCCACGTTTTGGGTAGTATGGAATGCCATAATTGTTGCCATCTTTCGAATCTTTGGAAGTTCGTGGGCCATAAGGTTGTCCAGAGGATCCAGTCGAGTGCCTCTTGCTATCTTCAAAAAGCTTTTCCGCTTTCGGTTGTGGCTCCGAGTTAGGACGATCTTTTGGAATTTGGTCGAATAAATATTCATGTTCTATTGATTGACGACTCGGTTCCGAAACATTTCCACCGCTTTTTGCCTTGCCTTGATTAGCTGCAGCAACGGGGACACTCCTAGCTGCAGCAACAGGAACGTTATTAGCTCCAGCAGGAGGAACATTCTTAACTCCAGGAAAATTGTTAGCCCCAGCGGCAGGAACATTTTTAGCTCCGGCGGCAGGAACATTTTTACCTCCAGTAGCAGGGACATTTTTAGCTACAGCAGGAGGAACATTCTTACCTCCAGCGACAGGAACATTTTTAGCTCCGGCCACAGGAACATTCTTAGCCCCAGCGGCAGGAGCATTCTTAGCTCCAGATTGTGGCATAGCGTGTGCGTTACAAAACTTAAGTGATGCTACATACAAAATTAAGATGAGTAATTGAGAACGCCGGAAGCCTAATCGATGATTCTAGATTTTGACGGATGTATCGCAGGCGCTCCATTTTTTCTGTTTCAAATAGAGTATGAATTACTGTGCTCATGGAGAAAGATGAAATTGAAGAGTGAATTCAACAATGAGAAGGACTACTTACGCCACGCGATACCTGCCCCACTGCAACATTGCAATAATTAATAATTTGCACTGTGAAAGTTTGCATATGAGAAGAAAGCCTCACTTTATGAATTTTTAAAATTTTTTAAATTACTTTCACTTTAATTGCCATTTAAAGACATTGAAGCACATAATTATTACATTTGTTATGATATATATCGCACATACAATTTTACACAAGTACATACTTTCGCTTGTATGGAACATTTCCTCCATAGTTCGCCTAACATCTAGACGGCAAAACCATATTTAAACGATTTTCTTTCTCAGTGCACCGTTATATACTCTCAATTTTATAGAGCACCATTTCGATCAATATATTTTTTTGTTTGATGATGAACATAATTTTCTTTTCCTCAATTGTTCTGTACATCAATAACAAAATAACGATTTTTTTCTCTCTTTTTGCGGTCGTCTCACCGTCTAGACTCTAGACAATAGATTTATCTTCAGAGTTTTGTTTTATAAATCAAGATTTTTTAGTTCTTCGTTTTACTCGCCTTTTTGTGCCATGGGTTGTTACAAGTTTAGATTCGGAAAAAGACAAAATATCCCATTATTTCTCATCCTCAAATACGGTACACAATTACACAGATTAATACTCGAAAACATTCCTTCCAGCATCCACACGCATACACACTACTAATCTAAGTATCTAATAGTAAATTATGATCACCAAATTGTAACTATAATCATTCTTAAGCTATTCATGTATCATAATAATAATATGGCAAATATGTCTTTCCTCGCCAGTTCTCAAGATTTCATGGAATTTCAAGGTTTGAGATTCAAATATAAATTAAAAGATTGCACTCCCGCAGAATACAAAAATGATTCTTTGAAATCAGTTTCGGATCAAGATTTGAAAGCTTTTGCGAGAAATTGCGAGTTTTTTTTTGCATGAGTGCAAACCAACCTGTAATACTAAATAATACATAAATCAACTTTTACAAAAAATTAATATGAGATCAGAAGAGATGAACATACATAAACTGATTTTGCTTCAGTAAAATAAATACCATTCCAACTAGGTGTTTTTGATAGTTTCTGAATAGCTAAATTAAACATGAATAATTTTCGAAAACTAACCGCATAATATGTAGTAGTACATTCTTTGAAATGCACAAGCAAATTGCATTACTACAAGTTTTCGTAGAAGTTTTGATTGACAACGATTGAAATCAGTTTCGGATCAAGATTTGAAAGCTTTTGCGAGAAATTGCGAGTTTTTTGCATGAGTGCAAACCAACCTTTAATACTAAATAATACATAAAAATCAACTTTTACAAAAAAAATTACAATGAGATCAGAACAGATGAACGTACATAAACTGATTTTGCATCAGTAAAATAAATACCATTCCAACTAGGGTCACTTGATAGTTTCAAAATAGCTAAATCAAACATGAATAATTTTCGAAAACTAACCGCACAATATGTAGTAGTACATTCTTTGAAATGCACAAGCAAATTGCATTACTACAAGTTTTCGTAGAAGTTTTGATTGACAACGCATTTAAGTTCTACTCAAAAATGCTCATCAAGTAAAAGCACGCTGTTGTACTCTCGTGTAAGTACAAACCTACCGAAACCAAGGAGATGCTAAAACCGGACGTATGTAACATTTGTAAATCTGTTTATCATGTACGTAAGTGAGCTGTTTTTTTTGTTTAGCAACTTCTGCAATATTTATCATTGATTACAATTTATATTAAATGCTGATATCAAAAACGTCTTTTATCGCTCGTTCACATCAACAAATATTTAAACCTTATACCTAAGTACCTAGTACCTACTCTTGGCCCTAAATCTAGACGAAAGTGAAAGTCGAGTCCAAAAAATTATCTTGTACACCGTATTATTCACAAAACGACAACATGAAATTGATTGCATCCCTTCGTAAAATCTAAAAGAAAAATTAATTACTAATCAAGCGGATACAGATGGACTCTTGTGAAAACTCAACCTTTCATTATGTATTAACATTTTGAGTCGTGCAGAGAATCTAGAGAACACAAAACTAGATATACAACTTATAGACAAACATTTTTCCGTGAAAATCCATGTTCCTGTCCTAGATAAAATATGGAGTTCCAAATTACGTTTCTATATTCTAATCTACTAATTATCTTATGTACCTAATCATCTAGGTTGAAAGTAGAGAAACTATTCGTTTAAATATATTTCTTCGCCTATTCTTCTCATCATATATAGATATTCATAAATATTATTTTTTTGTCTTTTGCATAAGCCTAGAAGTACATAATGTACAGAATATTAAACTTCTTGATGAACTTACTAGCTACTGTCTTTTTCAAGGAGAAAGAGAAAAATTGAGTAGTTCCTTAAAAATTATTCAATATATTTTACTCTTCTTTACGTGTGACCTGTTTTGTCACCTAACTCTGAGAAAAGACAAGGAAGTATGGAATGTTTTTTAAAGTTTTGATTCACTCATTTGTACGTCGTACTGTACATAAAATTCCCAATGCAAACTGAACTAACGATTGCATGTCGTAAGGTATTATGCCAATTAAAATTAAATCGAAATCCTACGTCCTGGTGAAAGGAAAAAAATACTAGTTGGAACTGAGATCCGCCTATGAAGAATAAATAATAATAATTTTGAACAGTGGCTAGGTAAGCAAAAAACACAAGTTGAATTACTCAACGCTGCTATAAAAATAGTAACCCCTTAGTATTCCATTAGAAAATTCGAAAATGTTAGCTTGTTAGTGAATGAATGACACGTTGAAAATAGTTAAGGTAAGCAAAAACACAAGTTGAATTACTCAACGCTGCTATAAAAATAGTAACCCCTTAGTATTCCATTAGAAAATTCGAAAATGTTAGCTTGTTAGTGAATGAATGACACGTTGAAAATAGTGTTAGTTTGAGTTAAAAATTTGATTCTTTAAAAAGTTGCGTATCAAGTACATTTTATTAACATTAATGTCTTTTTTGTCGCCATTTTTCCTATTCGTCTAATTTTAATAGGTCGATATACTACCGGTTCCTTGCACCACCGCATCAAGAGGAATTCACTTATCTAGATCTCAAATATTTAAAATCGATAGAACTTTATCTGTAACAGTATTAATCTCTATGAACTTCAAGTTAGTTATTTAAATAATGTACAGGGTATCATCGTAAATAAGTTCATGAATATACATGCTCCAAAACCTCTAAGTAGACAAAAAAAATCATCCATAAGATGCTAAAGGATTTAGCTCTAAATGGAGTTAATTAGTCCTTGACAGGTAAGGTGCATTCTATTTCTAACGTCCTAACTAACTGTTTAATTCTATGTTAACCTAGCACTATCCTATCTTCACAGTGTGAATACTTTCTTATTGCGACTGCGAGGCTAAAAATTAAATGCTCTGGTAAACGCGCGACGCTCCTTTTTTTTCTCGTGCTAGTAACAAACTGTGACTTGATTTATCCTCAAATATCTAATATCATCATCATCCCTGATTGCATACGAATAAGTACATTTACACATTGCACAACTAGAAATTGATTGAAAGCAAATAAATTGACAAATGATACGCGACTCTTTGGGAGAAAGCGGATGAATCCAGAGGAGATCAATAAACCTTCAAAGGTGCTACATTTGATTTGCTAGTTATCACTGAACATGCACTCTGGCAGTTGGGTATACTAATACAAGATGAGGAAAGGAAAGAGCCTGATTAAATACTTAGGAAAAGAACTTTCTTTCTCTTCTAATTAGTTCCTCGAGTTGACGAGTTACAAATGATCAGTTTCGGAGAATGCTCCATTAGAACATGAAATGATCGAACGGATAAATATACATAACGCATAACTCACCTATGTATCTATATATTTCTACTCATTCAACGCAAACAAATATATCTTCTATTCCTGAATTCATCTCATTCCTAAAAATGCCTTCTCCCTAGTTCAAGTAATATGCCGGATCGAGCACAGACTTTGAGGCAAGGACAAAGAAAGAATTGATTTGAAATGAAGTGAGCCGTTACAAACTTGGTACCTATAAACCGCTCCCTTCCCCATAACGCACAACTCACCGATCTATATATTTCTACTTATACAACGCAAACACATATATCTTCTATTCCTGAATTCATCTCATTCCTAAACATGCCTTCTCCCCAGTTCAAGTAATATGCCGGATCGAGCACAGACTTTGAGGCAAGGACAAAGAAAGAATTGATTTGAAATGAAGTGAGCCGTTACAAACTTGGTACCTATACACCGATCCCTTCCCCACGCGTTTTATTGCTAATTAGAAAGAGGCCAAAAAAGGCAATTCATCCAACTGTCATTTCCGTTCAAATCACTCCCTTTCCCATTCTCTCTTCCCCTAAAAATATCACTTCTCACTCGCTTCGTCAGCAACCTTACAGTGTACTATTTAGAATGTACTGCCAGCATACCTATAAATTTCCGACCGGTGCTAAAAATTAATTGCCGTACGGACGACTTCCGAGCAATTCATTACCTTTAATTGATCTTTCCACTCGGATTTAACAAAAAAAATCAACGATTTGCGTTCCTACAACCCACGCAATTAAGTAAGTTCATACAAAGCACGCGCCTACCTCACCACTACACCTACGCAAGTATGTATTTAGTTTGCACCAAAGAAAGCTTGAAAATCTCGTTGCAAAGATGAGAAGAAACTTTGATCTAGAAGAGAAAGTGTGTACCTAAAAAAAGCTTACCTTTCATTCCCATGCATTACAATATCCTCATATCACTTTCAATTTTTTAAAATATAGTTGCGCCTTTAGCTTACTCATTTACCCTAAAATCCTAAAAATATATATGGTGTGTATGCACTCACATTATCTAAGTGATGAAGTAGAAATAATTATCCATTATTATTGCTATTTCCAGTTGGGTGTACCCTATATTCATCTTGAACAGATTGATTCGTTTTGCATGAAAACTATGAGACTTGCTCGGTTGAGAATCATTCGTGACAAATATTGAGTTTAGAAATTCTCTCACATACTTTAAACTCTCACCCAATATCTTTTTTTGTTTGCAGTTTCATAGAAAAATACACGCATCAACTGTTTACGATCTAAAATTCTTATTCAGATGTGGTAAAATTGTAGTAAGTATCCTATTTATTACTCCACTTACAAGATGACTTCACCCTTTCACCAATCGGCAGTAGTACGACCACACACTTTAAAGCAAAGTAGATTTTAGGTTATTCCTAAAACGTGAAAATTTTGTCTCAAAACAAACTCTGAAATCGCTTCATTCTTACGCAAGTAGTTAGTAAATAGGTGTAGTATATAAGTAACTCATTGAAGTCATCATACTTATTCATCTCCAGACAAACGAGTCGCGGTTTAGTAGGCCCAAAGAATTATAATTCTAGAGGCGGGTTCTCCTTCAATGTACACAATTTAATTGAAACGTGAGAATCATGTAATATTTTTATATGCTTTGGTTAACTCATAAAGGTACTTTTTTTATAAATCTTTCGAGAATAAAATAGCCCGAACAGCAAAAAACCTATTCTTGCTTTTTTAGTACTCAAAAGCTCCTTTCATCAATTTTTTTACACTTGCAGCTGCTGCCTGTCACTGTACACAATCAAATTTTTTTGGAATGCACAATCGGTGAGCCATTCAAGGAAGATCACTTCATGGTATTGATTTTATTATAATTTTTTTCTTGCATTTGAATGAATTGAATTTCAATTTCAATGCTTTTCAGCTATCTGTTTTTTTTGTAAGTTGCACAATTGTATGCACGCCCTAGAGAATCCAAGTGATTTATACAGATCTCAGGAGGATTCCTTTTAGACAGTGAATATATATATTTTTTGGATGATTTTCAATTACGTATGAACCACCTTACTCGAAGACTGTGTGTGTGTTGCAACAACAACGTTTTTCTTGTGGTTTTCGTTGCTCCTATAATTTTCCTTTTGAATGTGAATACGGTTTTATCTATACACACGTGATAACAATTTTTTAAAAAGTATGTACAAACCAAAAGCGGGAATGCATGTGAGGAGATCAAAATGATCAAATCGTGTCATTTTCTTTTGCAAATTACAATCCATAACAAGTAATATTTTTAATACAATGTATATGATTAACTAATTCCTGGAGAATGTTTATAGTACTTCCCTCCTCACACCAATCACCCCATGTGCGGTGCGTGATGATTCACTTATTGAAGGAACCCCTCTTCCCTCGTGTAACTAAAATACGCGGAAATATTCTTATGTCCTCAAAAAACTCTCGGGAATTCCTTCCTCTCTTTCTCTCTCTCTTGTCAAAATACCATAATATAGTTTTTGAATTTATGATAAAACATCTTGAAGTTTAAAAATGTTATGTTGTAGTAAGTATTTAATGCTCAGCATGGCACTTTTTTTTAAATGTCTTTTATATTGCTCTTGAAATTAGTGTTTTAGGCAAGATTTTAAAAGTCCGCCCCGATAAATTCAGCCTCCCGGTGTATACTGAAACATAAAGAAGTCCCTACATTTTATCATTTAAGAAAGTTTTAAATCACCGGTAAGGACGGTTAGGGTGGGAAGGTGAGATTTAGTGAATGAGAAAGTACCTCTGGCTGAAAAATGTCGATGGCAAATGGTCAGAGTGATGGTGATGATGGTGGTGGTGGTGATGCTGGGGACTGCTGTTCATCGCAATTTTTGCAGGAGCGTGACAGTGACCTTCTATACCGGAGGTGGGCAATGCCGCTTCTCGTTTTCGACCCGTTCTCTCTGCAGTCTGTGAAATAAAGTTTTAAATTTGAATTAAAATTGTGATAATATATTTATTAATGAAGCACTACACTCTACAGACCATAAATGCGTGGATCTACCCTAGTAAGAATCTTTAAATTGGGGAAAATTGACTGATATTGGGAGATATGAAAAGAGAATGATGAAGAAGTCACAGTATTGGGACAACTAGATAGAGTCACAAAGCACTTAATTATGTACACACATTGTACTTGCTTCTGACCAACAAGACACAACATCTATTTCGATAAAAGCACAATCATCACAAGAAGACTTCATGAACAAAGATCAAAAGCTGAGATTTTCCTTTACCTTATTATTAGTATCGAGCGGCTCCCAGAAACTTTTTAGCGTGTAAGCAAAGTAAATTACACAGACAAGTTCCCATAAGTTAGACATGTCATTTGTTTGTGAACGTAGTAGTTTTAACATAGAAATGGGTAAAAAGTAGTAGTAGTAGTAGTAGAGTAGAGGTGGTAGTAGTAGTAGAAGAAAGGAGAAGAGAAAGACAGATTAAAGAGAAAAATTCCAGACTGCTGCTAAGAACGAACTCAACTGAGTAATGTTTGTCACCAACAACAGCCCGCTAGATTAGTAGGGTACATACCTAGCAGAAAGCACAGAGTTATTCATGTAGTAAAAATGTATTAGTTCAAATCAGTGCATGTTGCGATTGCCATTCAGTCAAGTATATATTTAATTTCCGTTGTAAACCAATCATACAAAAATGAAAAATATATTTTTGATATGTGAAATAAGTTATATTACATAATTTTTTATACCATGATGTGATGAATATATTGTTAATTTTTGATTATTTTGTTAAGTGCAAATCGAGGAGAATATAAAAGAGCTGATTGGAATTGAGCTTGAACGTGATTTGTTTCAATTTCGTAACATGTAAAATCTTCCTTGGGTTAATTGTTTTTTGATGGGCTTGTACAACCTTATCCATCAATCAAATTTAAACAATCGATAATGTAATAATGTACTTATTAATGGAATGGACAGGTTAAGTTTAAATCAATTAGATTAGAAAAAATGTTATGAAAAATTGAAATGGAGTTGCATTATTTGTATCCCCACAGGATAATATTATTTTTTTGACTGAAAAGAAGCATGCAAACTTTCACATGCAGTAAATGTTAGTTATTTCATCATTCATTTAACCCCAGAACATAAACAAGAAGCATGTTTTGTCTTTCAGATTATTTTCTTCCAAAGGAAGTGTCGAAGCATTTGGCTTACTTTGTTTTAGACTGTCTCATAAACTGCTGGATTTTTTTGGCGGCTTGATGTTGCTTTCTTTGTGAAAGCTGCCTCCTGAAACAAACAAAAAAATTGCATTACATTGATTAATTTTATTGATGAAGTGGCAAACAGGAGAGGCGGATGAAGACAGAAACATTTTTATACACGCTCATAGTCGTAATTCGAAATATTTTGGGAAATCATACCTCATGGAATTATTGTTGTCGACTACAAGTTTTCAAAATCAAATTGTTTACGAGGTATTGAATACATAAATATATGTATACTCTTGATTTGCAGCCTACTACTTACTAATCCTTTATCACGTTTGTAGATGATAAATTAGAGACATTAGCAATGCGACTTTCTTACAGCAATCAAGCAAATTGAAGGTTTCTACGAAGTGAGTGAGGCAGTTTTACTCAAACAATGTAAAACAATGCATATTTTTGATTAGATTTCCCATTGTTTCATCTCTCAAATGATCGTCTTTCCTAATAATCGTATTCATCTAAGATTTCACTCTCTTTCATTCATTTGAAACTGGAGGAGCAAGACAAAAGAATCTTTTTATAATGTTCTTTCTGCAGAAAAAGCGTAGGTAAAACTTCGATTTTCTCCGAGTTTGTGGGGGTGCATCAATCACACACTTTTTAAGACTTGAAAAACTTCTAAATTACTATTTGAGAAAAAAACTTTGACTTTATCCATCCATTCTATTAAAAAAGGAATTCTTTCCTNTTTTAAGACTTGAAAAACTTCTAAATTACTATTTGAGAAAAAAACTTTGACTTTATCCATCCATTCTATTAAAAAAGGAATTCTTTCCTTTTAACGGGAAGCAACAAACTCTACGGTTTCGGATTCTGCCTTATACGCTTTACTTTTCTTGAGACTTTTTCTCATCGGGGCGACTTGAGACTTCTTGACATCGTTATGGTGGAAAACAATGTTTCCCGGCTCAAGCACTACACGTAGCAAAATCTCCCAAAATATAAGGTGGGCGAATGGATTTTCAACAAATTGCTTTTCATTTCGAAGCGATTTTTAGGGAGAGAAACACTGAAATATATTCGTTTGGAGCGAGAGTCAGATTTATACATTTTTTTGCGAAGCCAATGCCATAACAAGAGGACTTACCCAGAGCATTGCTGCTGTTGTGGTTGTTGCTGTTGTTGGAGTTGCTGCTGTTGCGAGTTGTTAGCATCAGAATTCGGAGATGAAATTTGGCAGAGGGGGATCCCTTGCTGCCAAAAGATATCCACTCTCCGTGTCCTGAGAGGACTTTTTGAATCTCTTGTTCTCGCAGTAGTTCCTGTACTGATTTTGAATCACCAAAGCCGCCTGGGTAACTTGTCGTAGGTAGGCGTACTGAATAAAAATGGAGGAAGAGAAAACCAAGCTCTATATTATTATTACTATTATTATTGTTAGTGTTGCTATTATTATCGAAGACGAAAAACGGAAAGTGAAGAGAGAGGGAGAGGGAAGGAGTATAAAATGAGGAGAAAAAAACTATACGTCTCATGATGCCTCCTTTCCGAACTCAGTTGAAGTAGCAGAGCTATACTAATTCCCACCAGTTTTTTTTCTCTCTCTTTTCCCTGCTATTTTACAAAACTGTAAAACGGTGCATTTATTCAGAAGCTGCCAAAAGAACCACGATACTATCATCAACCATCATTACATTACATTGCATTTCCATTCGAATCATTTTATAAATCCACCTTTATGCGGTGGTTTTCTCCCATGCTATGGAACTTGCGGAGGAAGAACTGTCATTTGTAAGGAGTACTACGACGAGAGAACAAGAATAACCAAAATCTCATTAACTAGCACACTCCTCGATTTTTTTTCTGCCATCTATATAGCACTCTACTTCCTTAAATCGTGAAACCCATTTCTAGACATGCGGAGAGAGAAAAATATTTTTCCACGGTATGGCATACTTTAACTGAATGGTTTTTGAATGGGTTAGCTTCTGTTTGAACGAGCAGACTTTTTTTGGGAAGTCTCGTAGTAGTAGTCCCATAAAAGGGCA
>JAHZNH010000384.1:0-18654 GCA_027744355.1 Tyrannoseira gladiata
TCTTTCATCTGCTCCGGTGACAGTGTTGTACGGGTGGAAGCGGCTAGGAAATTGCCCAAAGTTGTGAAGAGAAAAAGAGTTTGTCTTCTTCAAAATCGATTTCGGGCCAGATCGTCCATCCAAGCTGGGTGATATAAGAGATCCAGATGATCTTTGCTGAAATTTTAAGAAAAGTTTTAGAAGTTATGAACAATAAATGATCTCGTAAAAATCGATCCATTTGATTCTTTGCTTCATTTCAACAAAATTATCCTGATTTCATGAATTACTCTTGAACATCAAGTTTTGAATCCAATATAGTTTTACGTATAAAAAAGATAATCCAAATATAATGTACTAACCATGTCATCCAAATTTCCTGTGGGATCAGTCGAATGCACTGACTCTACTGAAGTGGAGTCTGGCTTCGTTGTTACAATGGTTGGGACTGGAATGACTTCGAATCTTGAAGGTCTTCGTTGTTGTATTTCAATTAAACGCTGGCGCTCTTCTTCTATTCTACGTTTCTCTGCTGCTTCGTATCTCCACTGAGCAGCAGCTTGAATCCGCCTTTCTCTCCCAATATGTTTTTCTATTGCCTACAAAAAAATTTTTGTTTTGTGCAATTAGTCATTGCATTTGTGGTAAGACATATTACATTACAACATTTTTTATTTGATGCATGAACTTTGCTTTGATCAACATCCTCGTTTTCCTCTTCAATGTAATAGCCGTTAGATTCCAGCAGCTTGCAGATTAAAACTTCAGTTTTAGCATTCAAGTTTTGGATGTGCTAATCGCTTACTGAGAAAACTATTTCATACTTAACTGGAAGCAGCTTATTAATTATTCTTACCTTTATGAGGTGTTGACGGGGTATTGACCCTAAGAGAATCATGCCTATCAGAAAACAAATATGGAATTAGTAAATTATACAGTTTCTGTCAAAAAAAAAGCACGAGTTCATCATTAATTCGAAATTAAAGCTAAAAGCTTACCATCCGGACTGTCGACTATGGGAAATGACATTATTGTTCGGTTTTCCTTCAAGATTTCTTTGAGTTCGTTGTATGTCATGCTATACCAAATGAACTTAACATCTTTTACCATGAAATCTTTCACAGTGATGTTGTAAGCTCCAGCTAGTGAAAATTCAAAGAAAATATTAGTTCTTTACAAGCATAAACACGAATAGAATTGCGAACAACTGTTCTTACCAGAGCTGGATGGAATGAAATCGGGGAGGTAGGGGAGCTTTTTGATCATGGATATAGAGTCGAAGATGGATGGTTGCAGTGCCCCAGAACACGGCGTTTGAAATAAGAACTGCTAACATGACTGGAAGGAAAATTAAGAAATTTAATCTTTCAACTTCTTTAATTTGAACATAGACATAGTTTAAACGATCCGAAATAAGTAATGAGCAGTGGAAATATAATTATTGCTTTAATATGAAAAGGTAGCATGGGGAAAATCTTCTTGCCTGGAATGATGTGGGTAATTTGTCCCGTCATTTCTGAGACGATCACAACAATCGAAATGGTTCGCGTCACTGCTCCAGAGAAAAGCTGCAGCACCTACCACGGCGTACCCCCCTGTAGTTTGAATTTATACCTTTTATAAGTTCTAATTCAGACAGATGTACAAACATGTAAACTACATTAAAAAGGTGGTTAACCTGGAACCACAGGCCATCGGTCACCAGAAAATTTGATTCCGTACGGAAACCACATGTGCATTGCCTCACCAAACATTCGCCCCAGCGCTGCACCAAGTTTAAAAACTGGTACGAACATGCCAGAAGGGACAGGAAGCGTTGATGCGAGAATGAATAAGAAAAACTGGAAAGAATTAAACGGTCATATGTCAGTATAATTACCACACTATCAATTAATTCATAAATCAATCATGTCCTCTGATTACTAACCGTAACGACAAAATAAATAGTAAGGTTGGTGAAAACTCCCGTGTATGGATTCACCCAGTGTCTCAAAATAGAAACTTCTTCAACGGTAAAGTTTCCCTTTGTCCATGAGAAATTGGAGAAAAGTGTAAGCACCTATTAGGAAAGCCAATATAGCGTACTGTTACACCATACATTCAATCATCCTACAGAATTACAACAGAAATTTAAGCATGGGGCGAAGCGAGACCAACCTGGTCATGTGTGGTAAGATCGCCAGCGATAAACTGTCCGAATCCAAGGGGAAAATTTGCGGAAGCAATGAACCAGGAGATCACACAGGGGTATATAAATCGGCTATAATATGGAAACAGCATCTTATTAGTTTAATCATTATTTTCCAAAACTTGAATAATTGTTACAAAAATGTATTCCTCACTTTTTTTGTAAAAATGCATTCAATCTCTTATTTCCACGCATCCATAAGACGTATTGACGATGCATCCACACGAATAAGGCACCCAATAGACCACACACAATTCTGGAAACGCAATAATTTTCAACTTCATTACCGAGTATAAAAATAACTTTCAATAAAACTAATAAGTATATATTTAGGTTGATTGCACATTACCCAATAATGGAAAAAACTACCAGTTCCTGAGGATCATACGGAAATTCACTTCCAAAAAAAGTTCTAAACACGGGTTTGATTGTGTCTACAATATGAAGACAAAAAATTAAATGTCTTTCACCTGGCTCGACTCATAAATATTTGTGAAAATGTATTTGGTCTTACCGTGACTGCAATTTCGCCATCAGAGTGGCTACCATTGATCCAATATGCACAAATGGACCCTTAGATTTAACAAATTAGGGTCAATTAATCTTGTTTTATTAATGGAGATCAATGACATCAAGTTTTAGTGAGTTTAATTAAATTACCTCTTTGCCTAAGGGCATTCCACTACCAAGCGATGCTGTTAAACCAATAACTTTAGCGAATAACGTCCGGAACGTTAGATACTCTTTTAGTGTATACGCCCCGTAGAATGGTTTTCATCTCGGGAATGCCGGAACCTTGGAAGAATCAACCAGTAAGTATTAAAGGTTCCGAATCGTTCTTATCGAATAAGTAAATACATTAGCATAGTTATTATTATTTTTATTGACTGACTAACGCATTACATTATATCATCTTAAGGTTAGTGTTCGGGAGCTCGTATTTGTGAATTATTATAATACTGCAACAAAGCTTTTACGTTCAATCGCATCAATAGCATAAAGTTTTCATATCGAAAAAAGAAATGAGATCATAGATGTATACCTATAGCTTGCGGAGCGATTGTGTGTACAAGACCTGCGGAAAATAAGACTAGACATACGGGGAGAATAATCCAGGCGAAATACTGAATTGAAATGTGGTAGTTTAGGTCCATGTAGAGCCATATTCGTGCTAAAATATATAAAGACATAATTTATGTATAATTGTTAATGCTAAATGCTTTTTGAAAACTATCATCTCTTAAAAAATGCTCAGATGTAATAATTTATGCACTAACCTTTATTACATACGCTGATGCCCCAGTCCATTAAAAAGCTTAGAATAGCCATGATTATTCCTAAGAAAAAGAGAAACACCCAGTCTTCCCCAATGAATTGTGTGTACAAGACCTGCGGAAAATAAGACTAGACATACGGGGAGAATAATCCAGGCGAAATACTGAATTGAAATGTGGTAGTTTAGGTCCATGTAGAGCCATATTCTTGCTACAATATTTAAAAATATAATTTATGTATAATTGTTAATGCTTTTTGAAAACTATCATCTCTTAAAAAATGCTCATATGTAATAATTTATTCACTAACCTTTATTACATACGCTGATGCCCCAGTCCATTAAAAAGCTTAGAATAGCCATGATTATTCCTAAGAAAAAGAGAAACACCCAGTCTTCCCCAATGCGGGAGAAGGTTTTCTTCCATACAAACGACACCCCTTTGAGAAATGCCTTCACGTAGGGATTTCTGTATCTGTCACGAAGTTCCTTCTTTCTTAATTTCTCATCTCTCTTTCTTCTCTTTTCCATAAGTTTTATCCGCCTAGCCTCTTCCTTTGCATATTGTGCGAGATCGCTGGTGTAGCGACCATACATCTATAATATGAAGTCACATAATATAAGTTCTTGATCAATTGGTACTATTCATCAAAAATTGAAGTGCATAATGTGACGCGATGAAAAATCATGGACCAATCAAAAAAAATTTTGAACCATACCACCGGAGTAAGCACATACTCCATCGTTTCCGGTATTAAATTCATGGTGAAGCAGATGAAATTACTCAAACGCAGTATTCAGACGGACTAAAATTTCTGCTATTTTAGTAAAAACTGAGCAAGATTATAAGCAGCATCTAATTAAAACTACTGAATATCACGATTCCCACCACCTAAGCACAGAGTCGCCGAGAAGAACAGCAACGAAGATTATTTCGAAGCTCATCTGACCACTTTTTATTGAACGACGGACACAATTATAAAACAGATTATAATACTTCTTTGTCTGCGGAAGCACTTCCATTCTGTTTCATAAAGAAGCGACAAAAGGTCTCAAGACTAAGAGTCAGTAGTCAGCATTTAAATACGTAGATAACTGAATAAATTCAAAAAGGTGGTAGAATGTTACCTGCTATATCCTCCCATTATTTATCTATTTAGTTTCCTTCACAAAATACAATGGTATCGTCCCAAGCACAAATTGCAGACAAACAAACACTTCTCCTCTCATTTGGCAATAGGCCATTTGGAACAAAAATTCTCGATTGAATAATACAACATCGCATTTCCCACAGCCGGTGTGAACGGGTGGGATCATTTCTTCTTTTCACGGGTTCCTCCACTCGATAACGTAGGAATAAAAATGTATGTGCGCAGGAGTTGTAATATCAAAACTTTCGTTCATCGTAGGACATTAAACTTATAAGTAAGAAATAAGAAATGTCGAAAAAAATATTCTCGTCCTATTTCGCTCTAATCCAGTAAATTTCGGTTTAATAAGCTCATACGAGACTAAAATGCTACTTTATGTTTGGTCTCTAGCTGTCTTCCTTCTTCAAACGCTTAGGTTCTTTGAACTTACACAGTGGTAAAGTGCTCCAACGAGAGAAACTGTTTTTTTTCTAGAAGAAATGCTCGGATTATGGAGGCTGATAAGCAAAGAAACAAAAGAACGCAAAAAATTCGCAAAAGAATTCTAGTAACACACTTTCGTCTGCGACCACGCTCGTGTTGTTGACAAAGTGTTATTCTTAGCCACCGATAAAATCACAACTTACTTACGTAGTCGATTCGGGGAATCGTGATAAATATCATAAACTTCGTTTGGCAAATCACATAGTCTAATGAAACCACATGCCTTATATTATGGTTCATTCGAATTCATGGTTCAGACTCGTGAAATGGTCCATGACTTTGTCCAAAGAGGTACAATATAATAGTAAATGCATTATTTTCGGTATTGATTATCAAGGGAATAGAAAATCATTACTCACAAGCGTGTGCTGATATCCAAGCTCCGAAGTCTCCGCGGGCTTGTTCGTCCCCTTCCCTCTGCCAGCGGCTTTCGATTTCGCCTTTCCATTTTGCTGATTTGATGAGCTCATTTTGTCATGTATTTGCAATTTTGGATTACTTTGGAGGTTTCAAATTACTGAATAATGCACTCTTTCCTCAGGGGAGGAAGTGACATTTGATAAACTTCAAACCAGGCAGGGAGAAAAAAATCTCCGTGAGTGGGATGACATTGGCACTAAAACACTCTGGATAATAGTAATACAATCACATGAAGACCATTCCGTTGTGATCTTGGCTTCTTCTTCATGCTCGCGATTTGTGATCTTCGTGAATGTGTTATTACTCATCTTAGAGGTTCATGCACCACACTGTCACTGCCATCACTTAAAAGTGTATTAACTGGATCACCGCTGAGTCTCACTGTTTTAACTACTTATTATGGTGTCGTGTTGTTGTCGAACTTGTAATAATCATATCCTTTATGTCCTCTTGGCTTCCTGTTCCAATACCAAAACAAGAATGGTTTATCGTAAAAACTTGAACTGCGTAAGTAATGCAATAAAGATTGTTATCAAGCAATTATGCAAATACTGGTAACTCTTTTTCCACTGTTTAAAAATGATGAAAACAAGAGCATATATATACATACACAAGCGTATGGGACTGGTTAAGATTTGAGCCACCGATTGTACTTACTTATGCACGCTCCATGCTGTCTCGCAACCAACACTTCAAGTGACATTGACAATTCGATAACATGCTTCATAGTAGATCCTCATACAGAAATCATACTTATGCACGCTCCATGCTGTCTCGCAACCAACACTTCAAGTGACATTGACAATTCGATAACATGCTTCATAGTAGATGCTCATACAGAAATCCCAGAGCAAATCCTCATCTTAATTACCGTAAAACCAGTTTAACTATGAAAATCTGGGACGTACAACAAAAATTCATTGTAGGTTTGTCAAACTCATTTTTTTTCTATTTACTTATTATCAAAAGTACGACTTGGTAATTAATGGTTGACTTGTTATGGTATGGTAGGTTTGCTCTTGCTCTTTGTATTAAGAAAAGTCCCAATCAAGAAGGTAATTAATGGTTGACTTGTTATGGTATGGTAGGTTTGCTCTTGCTCCCTGTATTAAGAAAAGTCCCAATCAAGAAAGGATTTTCTTAGTAGATTTCTGATCTAAAATTTTCTGAAATGTGGGTTATCATGATAAATATTCATGAAATGGAAAAAAATCAAAGCTAGAATGTTCCACCACTACTTATTTATTTTCCGAAACGTATAAAAGTAACTCATATTTCTTTAGCCTTCCTTGTCAAACTGACTTCACACATTTTGGAAAATGATGTGCTTTCCTACGAGTTTGGTCTGTTTGGAGGCTCTTTTGATGCATGCATGAGCCATGTCGTGAGCGAACATATCAGACCAAGCTTGAGTCAACAAAAAATTAAAATCACGCTCGACCAACAAGATAAACCGAACGAACTCATCTACGACCATTTTGCACTTTTAGTGCTGCCGATAGCAAATGATCGTGGTAATAATATGCGCTCCGCGTGAAAAGATCACTTTCCAACTCACTTTCGTTTGTGGATCCTCGTACCTGCTTACTTACTTACTGTATGGAATTTGCCGAAAACACTCAAAGACACAACAACAATAATGACACTGCATCGAGCAATTATCACTGCAGTAATTTACATGTCGTCTTCAAAAGCATCTCTTGCAAAAAACATCACGCTAAGAAAATCAAACGAGATGATAATAAGTATAACCTACCAACCAAATCATTTAAAACTCTCGAGAGAATCTCTCGAGAGTATCCCTTTTGTCTCACTCCAGTTCAATGAAAAAAGTACATATCAAAGAAATAAATAAGCTAGTCCTTCTCATCATCGTCACTGGTCTAAAATATCTAGTAATTATCACGAAATTGACGAAGCATGTGCTTTCAAAGACGATGTCGAACTCTAAAGTATTATATGTGTTTTTTTATTACCACTACCACCATGTGCGATTTGCTGAACTTCTTTTCTCGATACAAAAGCACATTCTCTCAGTCATTATTTATCCGATTATTTCTGGTAAGGAAAACTGGACAGAAAAGAAATCTGTTTATCACATGAGTACCATGTCATTATTGTTTTTTACAAGAACAACCTATTACAACCTCATTTTGAACCACACACCGCACCACCGATAGTCCAGTTCGTGAAGAATACATAACTCACCGGATTTATCCATTTCTTGCTACAGGCAAAGTAATATACTTTTTTCTCTTCATCAAATGGTGAGGTCATCATGGTTAAAGATGAAAATATCAAATGCAAAAAATAGCTAGCTATAAGCTGAAGCCACCTAATCAGAAACTTCTTGGTCTTGATGAGTCCAAAATTATTATAAAAATTGAAAGAACAACGAATACCACTCTTGATAAATGATTTATCTCCTTCTTATTTATTAACAACAACCACTCGGAGTGCCAACAAATCAGTAAGTACGTTCTATTACTGGAGGAATAATAATAAGCATTATGGAAATTTACCCTGGCTGAATGAACACGCTTGAAAAGAAAGGAGTCAGAGATAACTTGAAATTACAAACAATTTCCAGATCCAGAATGCTCTCCTCTCATTTTTCTACCAGTTTAGTGACAATTCATGCAAATATGAAAGATTATGAAGGAGGGGTTACCGAGGTCCATACATACGAACAGCATCACCAAAGGAAATCAACCTCACTGACTGATACTGATAGGATTTTATTTGCCGTGAGGATGGAGTAACAATATTTCCATGCACTTGATTTCCATAGATTACGATGATGTGATATTATACTATTTACGAGAGATGCAGAAACAACTACCTATGAAGTAATAATGATGTTATTCAGGTCATTTCTCAAAACCCTACAGAGTTGTCGATACGAAAGTGAGGAAGGTTGTCTGTCATTATACTTGCCTCAATACTTTTATGTATCCGTATTTTACTAAAGGAATACTCTGATTTTTTGGTCATGATTTGCTCATCTTATTCAATATCAGAGATGTAATAATGATGATACAAATAAGTATGAAGGAGAATAAGTGGCTCTTCTTGCTTTGTCCTTCAGCAATGGTTACACCTCTAATCAGTTGGAACTTTACGATCGAATGGAGTTAAGAGAAAACATGAGATGAAAAAATCAAGTTGGTAGTTATTGATAAAAAAAAAGTCAAGCATTTCTGATTGCGACTGTTTGCACCTGAAAAATAACTAATGATGAAAAGGCAAAACTAAAATTTGTACTGCATTGATTTTATTTCGTAAAATATTATTGATGACCAGGCAAGATCTATGTAATCTATGTAACCGGTGCAATGGGTGATACTACTATGTACTTACTTTATTACTTTAATACCTACCTATCTGCACACTCCACAAGCTCGAGAAGGCAAGCTGCAGACGCGCTGTTGAATATAACAAGTCATAATTACTCTGGTTTTGNCAAGCCATAATTACTCTGGTTTTGCGTACCAACTCAAGGATTCTTCTGACTTTTTTCGCAAGAGAATAAATAAATAAATAAGCCAGTATGTCAAAATATCGGTCTAATTACGAATAAAAACAGTAGCAGTAGATAAATGGTAATACCGGAGAACAGGACTAATAATAATCACAAGTCGTTTTCCCAAGTAAGACTTAATATGAGTCTTGCAGATTGAGCTATTTACTTATTACTTGTTCGGTTTTTATAGTTATTATTTCTTCCTTTTCCGAACTATGAGCTATGCATGTGTTTACTTTTTAATTATTAAAATGAGGAAAATTAATGCATGCAGATAGGGTGATGGAGAATGCACGAAAGAAAATTAGTTTGGCAGGGAGTGAGTGAACCTAATACTTACTGATGTCAGCAAAAACAAAATTATCAACAAGTTTATGCACGATGAAATTCCATCAGCTTCTGCTCATTTTTTTGCCTCGCTCATCTCAGGGTCGTTTTGTGGAGAGCCAAACGCTGTCAGTGGATGACAAGCCCTGTAGCCTGCAAAATGAGTGTCGCAGTCGTAAGTTGTGCACGCGTCAGTGGAGTTTTGTTGGCCACGACAATTTCATGAGTTTCGTACATAATAAATAAATACTGCACATAAAAATCATTAGCACTTAATAATATCCACCGGGGTGTCTGAAGTGAAAGACACACGATACACATATTAGCCCAAAGTATAGTACTGAATCATAATAGTAAGATGGAATGAACGCTGGAGCAAAGTTTTTTTCCTGCACTATCGCAAACAAATCGTCCATGAATACATTAATGGCACAGTCTTTTCCTTGATTAGTGCTAGACTATGCAGGCAAAAAGCAAAAAAAAAAACCTGACTTACCAAAATAGTGATCTCCAGGTCTGAAAAATATAGTTCACAATCGTATCATGAAAGTATAAGTACAAGACATATCTTTTCTGTGCAACAAAGTTTCCCAAAATAAAATCAGAAAATGGATCAAGACTTGATACTTTGGACGTCTTGAATTTGATCACATTTGCGAGTGTGAATCGACATTCGATAAGGAAATCACTCAGCAATTATCATTAGCACGATCTTATTCAGGCCCACTTCTGATTCTTCTCACTCGCTACCATGCACTTTTCAGGTATCATCCGAAATGCACAAATCGGTACACACTCTAGCATGAAACTCAAACTAAAATGTCTCTTGACAGGCCAAAAATAATCAAGACCTATCTCGAATGTTATGCTTTCAAGCCAGTTTAGAAACGTGCTATCTTCAGAAACAAACTAATTAAAAGTTTTGATCTCAGGGATTTCACCGGCAGAATTATTTCCTTTGGTAGGAAGAAATGAAACTTTCAACAACGTATCACAACTTCTAGCCTGAATATTTTCGAAAAAGTTAAGTGGACGATATAAGCCAAAAATAGATGTATTAGGGCGACACTTTATTTGCTAATGTGAGAGTCAAAAAGCACAACCTCTCTCACTTGATGATCATTTCATCATGAGTTGGGGGTGGTACGAGAACGAGTGAAATGTAACTACAACCACCACTCATTCGGCTCTCTCTAGACAAGAGATTATTATGGAAAAGCTAATTTGTGCCATGTCATGAAAATTTCATGAGATTTGCTCCTAGCGCCGCTTGTACTGTTACGCGAGATTATTTTTGGTCCGAACGCTGGCTACAATATTTATCCTCTTAAAAGAACGCGAAAGATTATCAAAACACTTGTAGGCAGTCTTTAAATCGGTGAAGCGTTTTTTTTTTTGCAGAAAAATAAACTACCTTCGGCCCTCAAATTAAAATATATGACAGCCATTCAGAAAGATGATGATGTTGCAAAAACTCGAGTTTTTCCATAATATTTGATGGCATTACCTATCATATAAGCGCACACATGAATTTAGGAAGAAAATTTGCTTTATTTTGTCGAAGCATTCTTATGTCCGCATACAAAATTTTGCTCCAAGGTATAAAACGTGATTCAGAAAAGCAAAGAACCTTCAGATGAAAAAATCCTTTTCAGCCCAACTTAATTAAACACTCATTGTGTGTTGTGTGGCAAAAATATACATGGAGGTACATATATACAGAGAGTATAATCGTTTGGCAAAGGACAAAATTTATTGTTCGGACAAGGAGGAGGAATTTTGGAGGCTCAGGGATTCATGAACTTTAAGACATGGAACCATTGTTGGTGAATATGTATCAATGGCTAAAGTCGAGCTCGGAAACATGCTTATGTTATTATATTTCCCCTCACACCTAATCAATAATTTTCTAATATAGATATATATTCACACTAGTCATTATTACATTATAGGTTTTATGCAGAAGTATTTACCTCCAGGGACGGATTCGCAAAGTGTTCTGTATGGTGGCTGTTTTGAGGTGTGTGTCGCTGTTCGCTCGATTCAAGAATTAGTGGTTATTTGGACTTTATTCATTAATCTAGCCTGAGGAAAGACTTAGGCTGGGATGATGTAGTAGAGTAGTAGTCCACTAAAATAATTCATCATGGTGAGATCGCTTGTATGATTTACGATTGATTCACAAAAAAACAGTTGAGTGTCACACCAAAACCAGTTACGAGTGGTTCCACGAGGTAAACTCAATATTAAGTACGCATGCAGTGTGATAATTACGTGCAATTTACTAATGTAATGATTTAATCTTCTTCAAATTATGTTTTGGTTTTTTTTGTTTACTTTAGACTACATGCAGAAACGCTAAAAGAATCCCTGCTTCATATCACACGAACTGTTATTATGAACAATTTTATTTTTGCTATTCATTAAAGCCGTCGACGCACAAAACTAAAAATAAATTATTAATTAACTTTTATATGTCGACCTTCGATTCATTCTCGCATGAACCTAGTTTGTAATGTCACATGCGCCCAAAAATAACATTTTTGAGTTTCAATCCGTAAACAAGAATTTTTTTTACCTCATTCCATGCAAAGTGTCCAAGTCCGATGAAAGATCTAATCACTGCACTGCTTGAATCAGGTCAATCGGCTATTAATGATATGGGAATGACGATAAATGTTAATCACGATAAATTAATTTGAGTTGGAAGAGCGACTACAGGTCAGGGAGAGAGACGATACGTATGGTCTCGATTGAAAACAACTGACGTGAGCTCTATTGTTTGTCCAGTCTCTTTTCTAGACACTTCTCTCTACTTAAAGTGAGCCAAGGAACTTCCTACTTGATCTAACCAAACAGGTCAATCTTGAATCAGAGCAAAGAGGAACCCTTCTTCTGTCTGGTTTTGTGGTTGAAACTTGGCCACAATCATAATCCATCCAGTCAAGAAATTCAGCTGAAAAGCACGCACTCATCTTGATGATTCTTCACGTCTTGGTGCATTTCATTTTGTAATCTCCATCTTCTAATATTATCTAGTGTGATTGGTTGATGTGTTGATGATAAACATGATTTGGGATTCCTTTGACGGATTATGCAGGGTTGTAAAAGCTTCTGTATGATTTCCACATTTTCCACCCCCTAAAGCAGTTGATGATGCTGTGTGGTTTGAACATGAGGGAGTGAAATGCGGATTATAGTAAACAAAGCCCAAGCTTTTGTTGCCCGAGGAAAGATTTCTGTGACAGAGCGAAAGAGGGAGAACTTATTTCCCACTGGTGTGGAGCACTATGAACAGTAGTACGTTTAAAAACATTTATAATGCAGCTGATAAAGTTACATACCACGCATGTTGGGAAACTTTTTCTCCTATGACCAAAGTGAGTCATCTTCGCTTCCTTCCGATAGTGAAAGTTTTTAAAGTCTAGAATAATAATTAAGTATTTCTTTCGCGTTTACTTGTGCCATAATAAAGCTTGATTGAGACTGAATTCGAATTGAGTATGTCAGAATGTTTGTTGCCGATTTCACTCAAGAATTTTCTCATCGTTTCCTCGTGAAAAACAGAAGCAGATTCTTGAGATAGCAGACTTACTGGAAGGACGACTTTCATTCAAAGTAATAATATTATATTTAATTTGTATATATTCATCAATAATCTTTTGTGAGTAACTTCATGTATCAAAATCGCTTGATTTTAAATTAGGTGAGGGTAATCGGGTGTTAAGGACTGGAGCCGAAGAAAAAGAGCTTCCCCCGATTAGCAACAACAAATTCTTTCCTTTATGGCTTTAATTACAACGAATTCAAAATCAACAATAGCATCGAAACCGCAGAGGTAAAACATGTGTTCAGTTTTAAATCGCACTTTTATTCCTTTTACTATTAGTACTTTTATTGATTCCTAATGGGTAAATATGCATTTAATATATATACGGGTGTTTTCTTTTTTTAAGCAAAACTTGTAAAATTCTTCCATGATGAAGGACTCATCTGTAAAGTCACGTGTATCGTTAAAATCTCGACAGTCGCGATAAGAAAAATAAATAAATCTCTCAGTCGGATGTTGGAGACGCAAAACAGCCTTTTGTCCACCATGCCATTGTGGGGGTTATAAGGTGAGTTTGTTTTTTAATTTTGATTGAAAAAATTGTATGTATTCGTTGGCAGAAAAAAATCATATTTAATTAAACCTTTATCGTCCAAGGCAGTCGATAAAAATTTTTCTTGTCATGAAGTCAGACTTTTTAAAAAGGATAGAATAATGACAGTTTAACTTGAGAATAAGAAACGTTCATCGTTAGTACTCCAGTTTAATGTTGAAAGTTTAGAAGTAATAAATAAAATTAGGAAAGGAGTCTTTATTTTACCTATAATCTTCATTTATTAATAGGATTTTCATCGTTAATTTAGAGATGGCTGGGAATGCTGNTAAAATTAGGAAAGGAGTCTTTATTTTACCTATAATCTTCATTTATTAATAGGATTTTCATAGTTAATTTAGAGATGGCTGGGAATGCTGGGATAGGATCATTTTCATTATCTTAACATGGATTCATTTTTCGCAGAGCCATGAAAATATATGACATAGGCTTGAATCGTTTTCCTGAAAAGGCAGTAAAAAGAAAGATGGTATTAAGTATATATAGACAAAAAGATGTTTTTTATGTGCTTTATTCGATTTTTTATTCTAACCAGAAGGAACATTTAAACATTTGAAAAGGGCCAACGCACGATTTCATTCATCATTATTCTCATGCATATAATTGATTGGTTATGTATTTGAACCTCTGTCTGATATAAAATACAAACTCTTGGATCAGTTAATTTATGAGAAAGACATTTTCATGAAAAAAAGTCGTATCCAGCAACTTTTGCAAAATTTAAACTAAAACTAAAACTGCGACCGGTGGGTCTAAGGTGTTGTTTTACTTTTCCGGTGATAAAATCTGAGTGTAAAGATGACCCTGTCAAAAAATATTTGTAATTTATAGTTTATATAATTTATATAGGTAATTTTGCAGAACGTAGGAGATTGATCTAGCAGGAATCGATTCGCTTGTAATCATGCGATTGATCGATAATAGTACCTAGATAGCAGGCCAAATACAAACATTAATTTTATCATGAACATTATGACGTTTTCAACTCTAGATTCTATTTCTATTTCATTGACTTGTCATTTCAAAGCATGCATTAAGAATCTTATTGTTTTGCGCAATCAATCAACAACTACGTGTGGTTTCATAATTATATGAAAAATCGTCCAACACACCATGAAACTTGCGCTCACGTACAAGGTAATATTTATGAGCAGACCGCAATACATATCATTTTCAAAATTTCGATTTTATTACAGCGCTGTTTACCGAGCTGAGAACATAATACTTTTTATAGCATTTGTCGAAAATGAAACTGATTTTGAATCCAAGTTTTACACTTCTCTTCGGTTTTACAAATCTTTTGATGGATGTTGCCGTTATTATATGCGTGTACGCTAGATGAAGTCATATCATGCCAGTTAATTTCATCTCTGCGTTTTATCCCTAACCCATAAGATAAGTCCAATAACATGCATTTATCCTGCAGCTCCTGATTCCATTTTGACTGAACCGACTCAGTTTTATTTCATCACACATCTGGCAATGATGCCGAGATACATACATCCCTTGCAAGAATAAAAAATGTGATAGTGTTGCATTAAAACACTTAACCACTTGCACTCATTAATGTCATTAATAATTTTCATGTTGATGGAGGAATCGATTATATACATGCGATTTTGTAGATGGAACGTTATGGAACTTTAAGTCATTGTCTGGGGCAGTAAGACACACGCATTACTGAGCTTTTCAAACATTTCTATTCTGCTTCTTACCGTGTACCTGGAAAGAAAATGTGCTGTACGTACACAATTCCATTTGAAAAAAATGATCAGAGTCTGGAGTATTGATTTAAGTATACAATCAGGAAAAGCAGTCCAACTTTTATCAGCCTAAAAAAACGTGGTACATCCGCTGTCTCCAGAGATAAGGGAGTTTCAATAATAGTGTGCTTGGGCTCTAGTCGCAGAATTTAAGTATGTTTCCTCGTAAAAATGGTTTGATGCTATGCATTATATAAGTAGAAACAAAGCGAGCATGGTCAATAGATTGTGACTGCTGCATTCGCATATCCATTTCGTGAGAATCTGCAAAATGGCCAGAAATTCTGTTGTTGCGACTGAATTTTAATTAATATGTATCCCACAGGCAGAAACAGAAATTCGCTTCCCCTTTTAAAAACAACGAAAAGGGTTTCTAATTATGTAGCTGATCATAGTAATCATGATTATTTATACGTACTTAATGATGCCTGGACATGGATAGAGCAATGCCATTACTATACGTAAACTTATTTATGGACATTTGTTGAATGACGATGATGATGAGGATGATGCTATGTAGCCTACATCCATCCATATCATATCAGAACGGCATTTCCAAAATCCCTTTATTTGATGAGGGCGAGAGGAAGACAATAGAACGGAACAGAGCATGAAGCGGAGGGGAGGCTTCAAACTTTTATATGCATTTTTGTCAGTACATCATCATCTCGTCACCAGCACCACCACCACAGCGTTAGGAACAGACGCACAGAGAAACATTTTAATAGTTAGAATGAAGTACATAATCCCATTGTACAAAGACATGCACTCCTATAAATTCTGACGAATCTCGATCTGTCAAATAAGTAAGTACAGATCAGTATAATTTTCAGTTAGCTTCGTAGAATGGGTTGAGTGAGTGACGTGATACAGGCAGCACCACGACAGTAAATATGGAGGTAGAAAATATGCATCAATGCGTCGCATACAGATTTAGCGAGTTTGATTTGATTTACCAGACTCATAATCGGCATTTTTATTGTGGATTTTCTGAATTGGTAATTCTCATAATGAGTCCAAAACTAAACTTTTAGTCCTGGCATAGTAGCTTCGCTTGCATCATCCACCTTCATCCTCCTCCTCCACCATCAACTATTTACTACCGTGCGTTTCCTTTTTCCTGAACGAAAGATCACAACTCCGTGTTTATGCTATATCGTTACTTTTAAAGGACTGACAGTTTCTCTCGGTGTTTATGTTTTTCCAATAAAAAATCGTCCTGCGAGTTGAAATGCTTGCTGAGCAATAAAAGTGAACTAAAAATCCCTGTAATGAATCGCTACCTGTAATACCTGTCAGTATTTTGGATTCGATTTACATGTCAAGCAAAATAGATTGAAACGATTCCCTTGTTACATCGTGCATTTCACCTCAGATCGGTAGCCAGTATTTTGATGAATTATTTAAGTATTATTTATTAAAATTGGAGTTTTTAAATAGTGCCAGGTTCAAAAACCGAATATAATGTATTGAGCAACCGTCTAATTTATGGATAACTTATGGTTTGGCTCATGGTTTTAGACAGACACATGTTTTTTTGCGTCCATTTCAAATGAGAGTGGTTCGAGTTGAAAATAATTTATGGAAAACGAAAAGTGAAACAGGTCAATTTGTCGTTGTAATAAAATGCCATTGAATAATCCTAGTTTGCTCAGGTGTGTGATCTTTTATGATGGGCTTAGATAGAGGCAACGGGATATATGTATATTGAAATCTCTGTGAATGGTTAAATAAGCGTGGAACTTTTTTAGTTCATCTGTTTTGTCCGTTTGATTGTTATGAGGTGGAGATAAGTGAGCCATTTTTTGTGTGATTTTCTTCCTCAAATGTAGTGTATTTATATTAAGGTCTTAGCCTACACGAATCTTTAAAGCGAGGTCCCTTGAAAGAGAACAAAATGCACACGCCTGGAAGATTGGGAAGAAGTTTTATTGCCACTTTGTCAATTGGAATACTCTTTGGATTCGGATTTGCTTACGTTCTTCTCAATATTAATTCGACGACAGTCCAACAATCCACTCTCGCTTTCTTCCAGCCACAAAGGTTCTTGATAGTTAAAAATTTAGTATAATTGTGCCCACGATTCACAATAATAACTATAATACTTTGTTGCACCGTTATGTTAATTTTGAGCTGAGCGTTTTGAATCATTTGTTTAGTTTGTGTATCGTCCGGAGCAAGTATCATAACGCCCCATTACATCGCATGTCTCCCTTTTTTTGACTGAGTTGGTTATTGAATTACGTTACGTTTCAAGTTGTTTGATCTAAAAGTATTGGTACTTTGAAATGCTAACAATAGTCAAAATAACAATAATAGCAATAATTGAATATTATTATTTTTCATTATCATGATTAAGTTTGAGTTTGCTTTTTATACATGTATTAAGTATTGATTTGACGTTAATTTTCATTAGTGAGAAAATGATATGCTGAATGATTTTCTGAACGTACTTATGTTTGTGTCAAAATTGATAGGTTGTCCACAATTAACTCCAAGGATGACGATGAGGAACTTCATAAGCATGAGGGTCATCATCATGATGTGCACTCTCACGGGGCTCTAGAAAATGAGGCAGGCCCGTCGAAGGAATTATCAGAGCACCAGGCGGATGAAGATATGCACAGAGGGGAGGACCAAGAAGCACAAGCATTAGCCAGAGAAGTCAGAGTGCTGTGTTGGATAATGACGAATCCTTCCAACCATAAGAAGAAGGCCATACATGTGAAGCGAACTTGGGGAAAAAGATGCAATAAGTTGCTCTTTATGAGCAGTGAAAAGGGTGAGTGGAAAAAAATTACTCAAGAAGAGTGTGATGGATTTAATGTGTTTGTGCACTTAGGAAGCGAAACCCGGCAGAAGACTATAAAAATCTGCTCATTAACTCATTATACACTTTCAATGTTTCAAACTATTGCTCAACTTGATGATGCAAGATGCGATCGCAAGACTCGCAATTATGTTCACTCAACGTGACGGAAAAAGTAGGATTAACTTTTATGGATGTTAGTCGTTTTCCACTCCGCCCTGATGTGCTTTAAATGATTGGTTGCTTTAATATACTGTTTTTTGACACCGTTTTGATATTTTACTAGCACTTCCGTTTCCAATATAATGCGAAAGTTTTTATTGTTCATAAAAATATCGAGTTTAAAACTAACATACAATTTTATTGATTAGAGAAGGTTAAAGTGGCTTCAAATACATAAATATACATAAATTGATTTGTATACATAAAAGCCTATGTAAAATGGTTTATGATGCATACTTATATTCCTAATTTTGAACAAAATTAACAACCATGAACTGATTGAATTGGAATAACAATTTTCTAATGCAGATCCTGAACTTCCCAGTATTTCGCTTGACAATGTTAAAGAAGGA
>JAHZNH010000385.1:0-12650 GCA_027744355.1 Tyrannoseira gladiata
TGAAATGAACCGAACGACCGAACCCTTTTCCCGAGTTGGGAATCGGGAATGAAATTATTTGAGAAATTACTTCATATTTTTTCACCTACTTTCCCTCATTCCCCAAAAGTGGTCTTTTGTGGTCAAGTCAGAATCTTGGAAGATTTAAGGCTTTAAGAAGGATGTGGTGGTTGGTGGTGACTGGTGATGATGATGATTATGATTATATAATGCAGGCTGAAATCTCCACAATCCAGCGCCATCAACATCAACACCACTAAAGAATAAGAGTAAGGCCAAGTCAAAGTTTATTGGGATGAATGTAAGTAAGAAGTTAAAATTATCCATAATTAGAGCCACCATGGACCTAGCCCCGGCGTCAGAATGATTTACTTGCCCTAGCTCACGCTGAAAAATCCCATCGAATACGGCACGTACTTACACACCTCATCTCAATATTCCTGGTACAACGTACAAGACTCATAAAAATCCTTTCTTGTCTGGGGCAAAATGAACTCCAGGCTACCGCTCAAAACGAAGTTTTACAATTTAGAATCTGAAAAATCATTGCTTGAATTGGACAGGAAATTGAAATCTCTTTGAATTTTTCGCAGATTTTTCAATAAGGACTTCCCCTGACAGTTTCCCCCCCATTCCAAATGATCCGTGGCAATATGGATGGAAGTGTGCACCGATGCTCTCATTCAAATCAGCGAAGGTGGAAAAGCAGGAAGACTTCTCGAAAATAAAATTGTATCATATCATATTGGCCACCTGTTCAGCATTCAGTTCTTCAGCCCGTTCGTCGATCGAAACTGAAACACTTGTGTCGAGTCAAGCTCCTGCTCACTCGCTCAAGAAGACCACTATTACGCATGTACATATTCATTACGGAGATGAGGAGCTTCTGAGGTCGACTTTAAAGCCCATGTTTTTTATCTCCTTCTTCTGCTGCTCTGCCATATGTCATTATTTTTCTCCGGAGATCATCTCCCCAACTTACTTAATAGTGAGGCAACAACAATAAAGCCCTCATCATTTCATTTATCTCTGAAGAAAAAAAGTTCTGTTCTCCTCTTTCAATGAATCCTAGTTCCTAATGTCAGGAAGCAGATGCATCCATCTGCAATAAAAGGTCCCCTCCACAACACCAACCACACATCCCTTCGCCTTCACTTTCATTCGACTTGATCTTCAGGTAAAAATGATGATGAAAGTCAGGATCGGGTTCTGGCTCAAGGCGTGTGACACGGCACGCGACTTTAAATGTATGCATGATTATGATTATCCATAATCTGATGCGTGCATCTCATCTTCATGTTAGGCAATGATGATGATCATAATAGTGCCCTCATGATGATCCATAAGGTTCACGAGATCTAATTTGATACACGCATCCGTAATAAGGGCCGCCCGATGCCCTGAAGAAAATGGGGGGAAAGGTGGAATTCAGATTTTGTGAATGAATAAGTATTTCCAGCCCGCTCATCAATGAACTCCATTCCATTGGCCTTCACCACAACTCTCCATTTCAGCGTCAGACATGATGAAATCAGATCATGAAATCTCCTTCTTATGAGGAAGTGTGAACCCCCCAACGGAAGACTGCAGCCCATCATCAAGGAAGGATTTAATCAATTAATTCAAATGCAGAACGCAGTCTCCGTCCAACCGCCAAAAAATTCCATTTCATCTTCTTTGATCCATTTCCATCTATAATGAGCGGTTAATATGGATGAAGTGATGGATCGGATCGAGGCGCACACTTTTCATCGCCGATGGCAGCATGGAATGGGCTGGCAAAAAAATTCTTGGAGAAGAAGTGATTACTTACCTCAATGACCAGAGACTGCTGGATCACTTATACATGCACTCTCGGGCACGACTCGCTATTAAAAAAAGTGATTTGATCCGATCAAGTTCGGAATGGCATGTGATATGATTATAGCAATTCCAGTTTTTTATGGCTGAATACTCATCGAATTTAAAAGTGCATCAGCTTCAGCAATTTTTCATTTACTAGTTCCTCTTCCAGAACCAGAAGAACGCATGTGCGTATCTATCTACGTACGTTTGATTTGATTCAGTTTCAATTTCATTTTTTTCGGAGGAATGAGGTTCAGCGATTAATATTTCCAGTTTTCCTCCTGGCAAGAAAGTTGGGCAATTAATGTCAAGCAATAATATTGTATTTCATTCGGGGGAATAAAATTCAGAAGCTCTAGTTCTCTTGTTCTCAAATTCATTGCTGGAGGACCAAGCTTTAAACGGAATGGATTTCCGAAGGATTCAGATCCTCATCTTCAGAGATGACCAGTCCAGTCCACTAAAGATGAGACTGGAGGGATAAGCAATAAAAAGGAGGTGAATTGTTTTCGGGAATGTGGTCAAATAAAAATCGGTATGGATTCTCCAATGATTTCTCCGTGGGTCTTCGCGTGTGATGTACGTGAGGCTGTGCTGAGGAAATGCCCATAAATTTTCAGATCCAGATCCATCCAGCGTATTTTATTGCAACAACTCTTCTGCCGTTGACATGAACTCGATATTACTGTCAATGATGAATACAATACTGCTACTGGCTATAACTCTCTAATGATAAGTGGAACGATAATGGGGATCACGGGAACAAGAACCATCCGTGGACTTTATTTTACGAACGGTCGATCGTTTATTCTCTTGCTGGGAAAATGATCCTGGAGAGATGAAAAAACAAAAAAAAACGGTTCACAATCACATTATTATTACCCTGACTTTTGATTATTATTGGTGGCGTGGCGTGTGGAGTAATATCGATTCCAATTTAAATCGATGGAGTCGATGTCTGGAGAACGAGCAAAGCATTTACTGATTTGTCTCCGAGCACGAAGAACAATGCACGATCATGGTCTGATTTTTAACGACAAAAAGTGGAAAATTGTTATATTTACGACTTACCACATGAAATATGTGCAGCAAACTCCTGGAAAATCAAGCTCCCATCTTACAGACTGACTGGGCTAGAATCAGATCACTTCCTTGAAGGTAATTGGGACAAATTCTCGATTAGTGTTGCTGGCTTTTAGGAATTTTCAGGAAAAAAATAGCTTTTCTCACGAAATTATTCGTGAGTGAACCCCCCGTTCGATGATGATCACGGCATTTGTTTTAATTGTTCCCACTTCCCATGACATGGATGATTTCCTGGATTGAGGAAATTCCGTGATTACAATTGAGCAGAAAGCACCCGCTGAGATGTTGAACTCATCTCTCCGCTCTCATCTCACTCAACAGCTCCGTTGCATGCAACACTTCCACAATACGCAAACCAAAATAAGAAAATCGTATCAGCTGTTCAGCTCTGCTCTCCGCTTTCCTAAGTTTCCTATGCCAAACATAAACATGCGCATTCCGCATGCGCACCACGGCTGGCTGGCGTTGATTCGATTTCTGGGGAAGACTCGCTCAATCGGAGATTTTTATCCAAGGGATATCCGTGATTCTTGTATTCAGATTATTTGCTGAGCCAAGAATCAGAATAATTAAGATCTCGTCTGAATACATTATAAACATCGAAAGTGCCACTTGCTTCCTTCAGGAATCACAACAAAGCTCATGTAAGCCCTATTTTTTTATTATTCCCTTACAAATTAAGTGGGAGTGGATCCCTATTTCTGTAAACATACTTAATTCTCGGGATTTTAAATGTGGTGTGGTGAGCAAATGTTTCAATTTGGGGATCGGGAGGGAAACAGCTCTACTTTCTTGTTCACAAGGTTTTGGAATATAAAGATGACTTGATTTGTTCTCCAGATTATGTTCTCTGTATTCCAACCCTTTCCCATCTTTAATTTTCTGTATTTTTAATTTTTATCTTTATCTGTAAAAGGCGGTCCCCCAAAAATTAATAAAAGTAATTGTATCGCTTGTACCCAAATCCTCCCCAAAAAAATACATAATAATAAATAAATAAATGCACTTTTCGAATCTCACTCTGAATGTTCATTTCACTTTTTTTCCTTATCATTTAGTTTTCTAGGAAAACTTTTTATTGTTGCTTCCTAGTCAGCCCGTTATTTATGCATTTTTTCCCATTTAGATTGGATTGGATTGCTCTCCAGGGGAAGGATGAAACCAGAAGAAGTATTTCTTTTCTTTGCATTGTAGAGAACGAAAGTGATGATATAATCTTGAGGATTTGAGGAGGTGGGCAACACGATCATCATCATCCTCCGATGGTCGGATGGGTTCACGGAGAAGAAAGCAAATGTTTATTGTTCTGATTGAGTAATGGTAATAATAATAAAACATATTCCAGTCAAACCCCTTCCCTGTTGTAGAACATGACCACAGTCAATAAAAGAAAGATTAAGGAAGACATTCAAAACTCAAAAAAAAGTAATTTATTCAGGGGCACTTGAGCATTAATCCTCCCCACTCCCGATCCTTTTCCTTTTCTGGAATTGGAACGGGGAAGGAGCATTCCTCTAGGAAGGGAATGAAAAAGCAATTATATTATGTCCAGGAAAAAAATGTTGTTTCAGTAATACTCTATTCATGGTGTGGTTACGTTATGCTATGACTTCTTCATTGTCAGTCCCCCGATCCCGATGAATGGGCCATTCAGGATGGGATGATGGGCGATAATGCTAATGCTCGTTTCATTTATTATTATGATGTGACCATATATGGACACTGGAGCTGGAGAGGTAGTGTGAAGTTACAAGAGTTGGACATGACAATGCACCACATATATGGCGCTTCTTCTTCCTGGTTCGGAGGGAAGGTGTTAATTTATGTTGGACTCCCTGGAGTTTACTTTTCTTGTGAGCGTGCCTACCCGCCTATTTGTTTCCCGGCTGGAAGGGAATGAATCATAGATCAAATGATTGTTTTAAGTTCAGGAAAAAAATTAAGAAGTGGAAAAAAATCCAAAATTAAGTGGTTTTCGGTAAAAAACAGAGACCCATTGAATTTGTGCTCCTCCAGTCCATTCCAGAATTCCACTCATCATCATATCATCCTCCTCTTAATGGATAATACGCGTTACATCTTCATTTTGGGCTTGGGCACACCCGGAGAATAGGAATTAAAATTGGAAGCTTTTCAGAGCTCCCCTGCATTTTTTCAAAGTGTGATTGGATTGGATTCGATTCGAGAAATTAATCGTAACGGGACCTGGATTTTTTTCCGGGGGTGATGGAATCAATAAAAATTGAAAGAATTCGATAAAAAACCACGACTAATCATCACTCGCGATCAATAATAGCTGCATAAGATAAAGGCCAGTGTTCTCAAAGAAATTTTGAAGCTTTTTTGTTGTTACTCCGAAATGAAATGGAAATGGAAGGCCTCGGCTCACAACAACTTGTAGCACCTGAGAGAAGATTAGAGACGTGGCGGATGCAGGACATGACAAGGGCACAAAGCTACTACATGATAATGACACCTTAAATGCAGGCTGCAAGTACGATCGAGAGATCCTAATAACAACAGTTCCCCTTCCCCAATCCCGAGAATATTTGACGAGACTGGGACAGCAGCCCATAATTTCCTCTACCTTTTCTCTTGACAGGACAAAATCATTAAAGGTTGCTGTTGTTGCATATAGCACGAACAACTCCAGCTCCGGCACACCTTAGAAAAAAAATGATAATGACGATGATGATGATGACGTGCGTGGAACAATTGGGAATCCACATTCATTAATTTCGGTAGGAAGTGGAGCGGCGGCCCGGTAAGTAGTGGAAAGGTCAACAGCTACATGATTATCAGATGTAAGGTCATAATTTCCGTGCTAATTTCCTTTCCCTTCTATTATTTTGATCGTCACATCACACAAGTCAATTACAACATGGAATTCCTCAACTATACATGATTATCAGATGTAAGGTCATAATTTCCGTGCTAATTTCCTTTCCCTTCTATTATTTTGATCGTCACATCACACAAGTCAATTACAACATGGAATTCCTCTCGCACCTGCAATTTCCACCCGGGGGAAATTATAGACATTACCGGTGATTGGGATGAAAGGAGTAAGAAAATAATCCTGTGCTGGGAATAGCTTAAACGCTCTCGGGATAATTGCTGTAGCGCAGGCCAATCTACAAGATGCAATCTTATCGCTTTTGTTTCTGACTCCGGATTGAAATCTGAAACTTTTCTTCCAAGAAATTCTTCAAAATTAAGTTTCCTTCCATCTCTCGTGCATTACCAATGTACAATTATTGCTCCACCGCAAAAAAGCAGATGAAGTGAAGGATCAATTAAAATGTGAAAGGTAATATTAGGTACCTACGATGATGTCCAGCATGCCCCAGGAATAATGTTATCAAGGAGGAGCCCAAACTTATTTTTTTCCTCTTAAATGAGGAAAACCACTTGCGATTTTATCATCTAATTAAACCACACAATTAATTAGGATTTTTTTACTTCGGTTGGCCAATACCTCCCTAGCTGGGTGATTTCCCTCAGGGTCTGCTTGTGTTGATTTGAGATTTTTGCAGGTGTTCTGTTCACTTTCTTTGCAATCAGCCACCTTGTCAACCCCATTATCTCCGTTTGTAACTTTATTGCAAAGGCTTGTACTTTGGATGGAACGCTCCCCGGCCATTATAAATCCCTATTTATCAACATCATTATTTATTTATTTTGCATGCGAGGACTGAGCTCATGTAATCCACTTTTTTTCTCCATGTGAAACTCCTCACTTCACTCACTCCTGGAATTCAATTCAAAAAACTCAAAAATTCAATCCAGTCCAGTTTTTTATGCAAATGTGAGAAGGGTGATCTGTCAAGACTTATGACCACGACTCACGTCTCGCGACCACATTCTCATGAAGCGACCTACTCCACAAGATTCCACCCTTTGATAAGAAGATCCATCAATCAACGAGGGAGACTCTACACCACAATCCGAGGATGGAAGATGACTCAAGGGAACTAATGTAAATAAAAACATTCCCCATCCATTCGAATATTTTTTCCGAGTCTCCTCATCTCAGGTGAAATTTGATTTCGAACCGCAATCTTCCAACATTTCATTGAGGCGAAAGCCAAAGCCAATCATCCGAAAAATTTATTGTGGTCCCGAAGGCCAAACCCCACAAAAAAAAATCTTCATCTTCTTCAAGCCACTGTTCAAGTGTGCAGCCAGAGCCTCCCAATTATTATTATTTTTTCTCCCAGAAACGCTCAAACGAAATTAATCTTCCCGTCCATCCATCCAGATCCAGCTTCGCCTGTCCCTATCCGCGAAAAAGGAGAAGTGGACGATGACACGGCCCCAGCAAAACATCAGTGAATTTTCATGATCTCGATCCAGATGAAAGTGGAGGACTACCAAAAAACCACTACCACATTTTTTATTCGCATCTTATCATCTCTTCAAGGATATTATTTTTTTCTTCCCTATCAGACTCGTAGAACGTGTGTGGATGTGAGCGAAATAGGTAATAAAGAGAGCGACCACCAAAGTCGATTCAAAACGTCGCTCTTAATTAAGCAGAGAACTCGAGAGAAGTGTTAGCCTAGAGCTAATCAGCTCCTCCATTAAAAGCTAAAATGTGTTCATGTTTGTTCATGTGCTCCGATAAAAAAAATATTTTAATTTGGATAAAGCATTTTATCAAGTCAAATTGCCAAAGAAGAACTTTGGAGTCGGTCGGACACTTGAACTGGACTGGACTGAATTCACTGAAACTCTTTCAAAATAAAATCTTTGTTTTCCCTGTGATTATATGCAAATATGTGCCTACTTAATACACTCAGGAACTGGATTTTCGAATTAAGGATCAGCTCAGCTATCAGCTAGTGAGAATTAAACAAGCTCGTGTGAAGCGAAAAACAATGATGCATTTTGTCTGTAATCTGAAATTCCCATCGCGGGATTTGAGATGTGCCCTGCCTGTAAACAGGTGATAATGAACCTCTGTTTACGGGACTTTGATCGGCGGGAAAAAATGACAACAAAAAATAATTTGAAAATTTTGGTGCGACTACCAGATCAAGCCAAAGCAAACCAGCAACTAGCCAGCCAGGATGATTTTGATTGGGAGGATGAATGAGCTTTCTCGTTTTCTCGGCGGCTGCGCCTGCGCATTCGTCTCAGTTTCAGAGTGAAAATGTCGAGTCGAGTCGAGATTGCATTTTCCCTAGAAGTATTGGTTGGTTTTGGTTGGATGCTCTCGTTCATATTTAACAAGTCTTTCCTTTTAGCACTTAACTAACTTGGTTGATGGGTTCTAGTGGTAATTGTTTTTTGGAGAAGAACAATGGAGAAAAATAAAAAGTCATTTTTTCCTTGGTTTAAATGAGAAGCGCAGTCAGTCCAGTCCAGGTTAAATATCTGCTGCTGATGATGGAGAGGGTCATTCAATTAACGCGGTAATTGATTGAGTGAGTTGAAGCACCCCTAAAGTCCACTAAAAAGACTGAAAGTTATTGCGCCTCAGAGAGAGAAATATGGCATCATTGTACTTTATTCTATTGTATTACAGTCATTCCAGTAAAGAAATGTCGATTTTTGGTCCTTTTGGATGAGCCGAGGCCGAAAGGAAGAAGGGAGCAGCACCCACCCCAGGTCTTCTTCTTGGCAGGGTCCTTTGTAGTAGGAGGACATCCACCCTGATTGCGATTGTGAGTACCCTTAAAGGGATTGTTTTGATCTTTCTATTTTCCACAAGTCCCAAAACAAGCCAAGCCAAATGGTCGGCACTTTTATGGAGTGTGCCGAGCCGAGCCAAGACAAGAGATCGAACGGCTTAAAAATGAGTCGGGACGGACGAACCATCACAAAAGCAATTAGAAGCAGGATTTTATGAGGAATGCTGGAGAAATGCAGTATGTAATAATTGTAATAGCTTAGGAAAAAAATTTGCAGGAGAAGAGCTTTCAAGGAGTAATTGAAGTCCCTGCGTGACAGGAGCTAAATGAAAGAACCTAGAACCTTTGAATCCTTTTTTTCCAGGATTGGTTTCAAACGAAATGAAATTACACTCGGAGATGGAGATTGAAGAGCTCACTTACTTGTGGATGGGCGGATTTTTTTGGGGGGAAATGAGCGTTTTTCTGGAAGATTTTTTTCCACATTTGAGGATACTCCGCACAGCTTGAAGTTATTAGATCGATACACGTGCACTAATTGACCCATGCTGAGGAAAACTGAAGATTTTGATTGGAAGTACATGAGTATTTTGCCAATTCCAAATATCATCCATCAACTCCTGGACAAGAAGCTGAGAGTTCGGAGGGGAGAATTGATGGGAATACTTCGTAGGGAGAGTAATTAACGGCAAAGTGCGAAAGGAACATCAAGTTAAATGGGTGTAATATTGGCAGGAGGTGGGAACTTTAAGAAATTCCTTCAAATAATCAATTTCTTTTTGATGAATTACCTGTGTACTCTGAAGCACCCTGCGTTCATCCCTCGAAATAAAAAAATCTAAGCTCTGCGGCAGCAACTGATTGCTCGACCCACTTCACAAAATTGATTCGAATTCTGTATGAGCAATCCTGCCACTCTGAACATCTCAAGGCATCTTTTTTACTTTAAACAGTGAATTCTTTACTATATTTAGCCCGAAAACATAAATTAGTGCTTTAGACTCAAATATTCTTTTCTAGCATCTCTTTCAAATCGACACCTCGTAAAGTAAATTGGAACTCATAAATCTCAAGGTGCCCCATAATTTCAGTTTCGTAATAATTCAATCAGTCATACTAATCCAACGTTTCCAGCAATCATGCGATTAGATTGGGTGGACAAAGTCATAAATGCAGATTCGAAAATCTCAAAATCCAGAGAAGGAGATTCACGCTGAATGCGTGTATAAACTTCGGGTCATGTCCTCTCAATTGGGGAAGTACGTGTCTCTGGAAAGGTATTTTAACTGCTGCCCGAAACGTGGATGGACTTTGCAGTTTTCGAGTGTTTAATCACGTCCCCTAAGAAATCCAGGAAAGGAGGACCGGGTCCAACCATGTTGGTTCAAGGTCCAGTCAGTCTCTCGGCCAATATTTGTATTCAATTATGGTGCATGCAAATAAAAAATACTCCGATAAAATGTGCTTGCATGAGTTGCATGCAACTTTGAAAAATGAAAATCCGGCGCCTCCGTGCTATTTGCATTTCACTTCGAACCGAGATATTTTAAACTGTTTGCTTGTACCCAAAAATGGGAAGACAATAGCCTATTGTCAATAGGCTTTGTTTCGACAAAGGCTTCAATCTTATTAATAGTCTCAAGTCTCAAGTGTTGCTTTTTTCACATAATTAATCTCTGGCTGTTGGCCATGGCGTGTCATCAACTTATTTTTTCCGTTGAACTTTCCGGAATTCTGAAAAAAATGACTCGCAAATAAAAAATATGTCATAATTTTGAGGTTTCATTTAGGTTTCCCAAGGGTCGAGACCAGCAATTCCAGCAATTAAATCTGATTTTTTATATTGGCGATATAGCGAGCAATTACATATATTTATAAGTGTAGTGACACAAAGAACACGCTCCAAAGGGGCAAATCCAGACACCATCCATCTATCCATCCGGCTGGAGAGTGCACTCTTGCAAATATACTCAGGGCATACATAATTGATGTCACGCACTCTCTCCACAAATATTTTTGATGAGCTCGAGTGACTTTCATGAAGCACTGCAAAAGTATATATTCTTAAGTACGTTATCCTGGACTAGCCAGTCTCCATCAACGCCCCTGGCCAACATAATGGCTTGTACTTGCATTTAAAATGGACTAAGATTTTAGAGTGAGTTAAAAAAATGTATCAGTTCTTGGCATCCTACTTGGTGGTTGTAATTAACCTCAGTGTCACTCAAATTCTCTCCGATAAAATTCTCCGCCCCTTTGGGATCAATCATAACCAGGTCGTTTCCGAGTTTCTGAGCTACTTTCCCAACCACTCCCTCAATATTTTCTTCACTGCGGAAGTTGAACCTACAAGTGATTTAATTGACTTCGCTACAATGCAAGCATTCTATCACCCGTGTCAAATCTATCGCCTTCAAAATCCTGCCAACAAATTAGACTTATTATACCCCAATTTCTCCCAAAAATTCGCTCCAGCCCAAGCCATCCACTTCATATCGACACCTGAATCAGGTATCGCTCCATCGGAGGGACTTATAAGCTTGGAGTCCTTGGTCCGAATAACTTCGACAATAAGAGAATCGCTACGCATCCCAACATCACAAATTACTTTGATTCTTCCAGTGAATCCAAAGGAATTCTGGAAGCCTGAGTTGGTTCAGTTTGCCCCAGTGGCAGAATCCATCAATATTGAATTGCTACTCCAGCAAATTCCTGACCGAATTTTATTGTGTTGTTCTGAATCAGGAAGCTTGCTAATCTTGTGCCTAACTTGCATACTGAAGCCTATGACAGAGGAATTCGAAGCAGTTTTGGTAGAGCTCCAGTACGACTCTGGGGTTAATTTTCTGATGCAGATTCGGATCACTTGGGAACGGCTCAACGTGAATCTGTACAGCGCCCACAATCCAGACCCCTTGTTCTACCCGAAGCTCGAGCTTTGCAATGCTCTGCACGTGTCAGAGGACCTGAGCAGCACCGAAGCTGACATCTGGGACGCCCGGTGTCTTTGGATCTACTTGAGGACAAAGTACAACTCGACTTCCTCATACTTCCGTTTCTCCAGCACGAGCCACGTCTACTTGGCCACTCTATTGACGTCAAGGAACACCGCGATCTCGGCACACGGTCTCCTCCCCAAAGGCTTCATCTACAGGGTGATCCTCCGCTCCGATAATTTCCGGACTTATGGATTACAGGGAAATGCAATCGTTGCATTCCTGGACTGGAAGTTTAGCCTGACCTGCCTAGCTCTGATATGCTCACTCTCCATAATTTTGCGGTTCGGGGGAATGAGGTCAAGTGTGTTCTGGATCTACTCTGAGCTAGTCGAGAAGGGAAAGAGAATCGACGTGAATCGACAGAACCTTATCCTTGCCATTCCCTTGATATCATGGAGCCTAGGGACGTTCGTGATGAGGCAAGTGTACTCCTCCGACATGGTCTCCTACCTGACGAAGACGCCACTCCCGAAGGTTCCCCAATCCCTGGAGGAGCTCATCTCCAGCAACAGGGAGTTCCCCATATTCAGCCACGCCTACGATTACCTCATGCTGAACTACTCGAAAACTGAAGAGGTCTCAAAAAGCTCCAGGGACACACTCCACGGACTCCGGAAGAATTTGTACCGTGCCACCGACGTACTGAGCAAGTTATCCTTGATCGTTAACCAAAATCCCGTCACGGATGTCGAATTCGGGGGTGTTCAGCACGGTCCTACATTCCTATTCCCGGAGAACTTCTCCCTCCTTCTGCTCTCGGACGACATGCCAATCTTCGAAATGGTGTTTCGGCTCCTCTCCCGCCTGTTCCACAAGCAGGTCCGCATAGTGGGGAACAACCTCCCCGTGTATTATCCCCGGATGAAATCCTGGACAGTGCCGGACTACTTCCTCGCCGACTACATTCTCGACGACATCTCCCGCCTCTACGAGTCCGGCATCTGGGAGCGGCTCCAGGAAGTCCGGAAAGCGAACAGGTTCATTGCGCGATTCAACCGGAATCTCAAGCAGAAGCCTCAATTCTCCCAGAAGAAGGACGGAGATGATGATGATGATGGTGATCGTCTCCGGTGGGCATCATTCA
>JAHZNH010000386.1:0-10346 GCA_027744355.1 Tyrannoseira gladiata
TTCAATACTCCTTCCACTTCTCTCTTCCCGAGACCCGAGAGGAACGGACGAGAGAAAAATAGGTCCATATGTGAAAGCATCCCATCTCCCAAAGTCTGGACTCTGTACTACTGGTCTGGGTAAAGAATACTGGACCGGGTAATGCCATAGCTCTGCAACGGTCGTAATTAGCGATTTTCCAATTCGCTTAGCCCAAGCCCATGAAATTCCTTCCAATCTTGATGCGAGTACAAAACTTCAAGCGGAAGTCAATTCTCGAGTTACACATTCAAAAGAGATGGCGATTCTCCTTTGCATACCCTTCTCTTTCTTTTTTCTGTTACATGTGGAAGGAGTATTGAATTTGATAGAAAGCTGAAATAAAAATTCCAGCATGTCCATAGGATCCAGTTCCAGGAAACATCATCTATGCCTGTATTGACTATTTTTGAACGCAAAAAAATTTGCCTCTGTCTGCACCGCATCATTCTTTTCTAGAAGGAAACGGCTGTTTTTATGAAATTGTTATTATATTCCCCGGTGAAAAAAATAGAAGCTTCTTGAAGCGTTCACAAAAATATTTCCGACGAAACTGGAATTTGAGGAGAACATTCCTGCGCGAATGTCTATAACAGAGATGTAAAAAATAAACAGATTATTTTTTACAGTAAACATTCCCTACCTACCTACAAGGAGGGGAAAGTGAATTTGCGGAGGATTCTAGAGGAGAAGGAGGAGAAGTAGGGAGGGAGATGAGATGTACGCTGTACCTGAGTTCATTTTTCATTCCGCTCGGTGTACACTTTTCCACCCTTTGTGACAGATTGGAAAACAACTTGCCGCTTCCCAGAAATCGCAATAAGGAAACCTCATGAAAATTCCCTTTCTCCCAGGGATTCCGGAGAGAATCCATAAAAAATGTAAATGCAGGGCCATGGTCAACGCACTAGGAATCAATGTTAGCGAATAAATCCAACCCTTACAATGCCCACACAGTAGGTACTATATACCTACTGCTACGCGCAATTATGATGATTACTTAGCGTAACTTAACTCGGTTCGTACTTCATGTGGCTGTGGTTTGGGTGCCCACAAAAAGAATGGCGAAATTTCTTCTGGAAGAAAGTGTTTTTTCTGGGTGACCGCAAAATACTTTCCACCACCACGACCGAGTCAGTACATCTTCCAAGGGTAAAGAAGTTATTTATCATTGGAGCCGTTGCAGACAAAAATGGAAGGAGGAAAAAAATGCGGGTGAACTCATTGTACTTGTACTGAATCATGTGTGTGCAATGGATCCACACACATCGCATCGATCTTCTACCGCCAAGGATTTGGGGGAGTAAGTGGGTTAAATTATGAAGTTAAAACTTTTTTGTAAAAAAAAGAGAGCGAAAAGGAATTTGATTCATGATGACAGAACAACTTAATAGGAAAATGGATTTTCTCTCTGCGGCCTTCCTCTCATTGCTCCCCTCGGCAATATTCATATTTTTGCTTTGTGGTAAGTTTAGTGGGTGTAGCTTCCCTACTGGAAATTTCTTCCTCCTGTAGTTTCCTGACACTTTTGTAGGGATTTGTTTCAGTTGTTGCGTTTTACTCGGTATTGTGTGGAAATGTTTGAGCTGGAAAGCTCGTGCTCTCGTGGTAGCATCCTTTAATAACTAGTTTATTGTATTTCATTCCCATAATACGGATATTATCATCCTCATTAAGCATTTTGGTCAGTCGACGATGCGATAGTTTGGGAAAACAATGAAAAAGAGAGAATTTGAAATCCTATGATGGGTTCTTTGACACGAGATCCTCGTGCAGTTTCCTCATACTTCTGTAAGGATTTGTTTCAGTTGTTGCGTTTTACTCGGTATTGTGTGGAAATGTTTAAGCTGGAAAGCTCGTGGACTCGTGGTAGCATTCTTTAATAACTAGTTTATTGTATTACATCCCCATAATATGGATATTATCATCCTCATTAAGCATTTTGGTCTGTCGACGATGCTATGGTTTGGGAAAACAATGAAAAAGAGAGAATTTGAAATCCTATGATGGGTTCTTTGACACGAGCAAAAATTTCCCGGAAAATTGAATTTTTTAATGGTCTAACCTTACGGTTGCACGTGGTTTGAAAATATTTTCCGGGGAAGGAAATGCCTCAGCTTCGCATCAACATCGCATCATCATCCCTTGACGAGATAGATGGATGGATGCGTGTGCGAACTGCGAAGATTCATAAACGTGGGCAATCGACATGGTTTCGTGTGCGGGGATCCTATTATCGCGTTAAAAATACCCAATCCCCGGGATGAAAAAAAGGAATTCATGAAACGTGATTGGAAAATCTAATTTCAATGTAAGGATGAGTGGGATGACGATGACGACTCTTCAGCATCCCTGTCGAACCAACCTATTGTCATCTCGACTTCTCGACTGCTGGAATACCAATAATCCTCTCGTGAGCAAAATACTGTACAGAAGCAGCGTCCCACACAGCACCACAGCTCCCTCAGTTTTTTTGATTACTTGCTATTGTGACTATAATAATAGTAAAAAATAGAATGAAAAAGAGGAAATCGCTGCCATTGTGATGCTCTTGCCCTGTCCATGTCCTCCTAACAGAGTTGGAAGGGTCCCAAACGAGTTAATCTATTTCATTTTGTTGCGTCCATGTTCATTTCAACTCGAGAAAGTGTACATATTTCAGGGAATTGGCTAAGAATGGCATGGCCATGACTAATAATAAAAGGGATATTGAGACGAAAATATAATTTGTATCTATATCCTGCATCAACTAACTTCCCCAGTTTGGGAAGGCGCTCGGAAACAAGAGCCAACCTTCGGATTTGTAGGAAAAGTCCTTAAAACAACAAGAGGACGCAAATAAGGAGACTTTCACGCTACAATGTAAGGATGCATACTAAGCCGTGAGTCACATCTTGTTAGTGAGATTTTCCATGAATGAATCCTATACCTATCCTCGAGGCAATGTCTAGTCCAGCTCATGAAAAAAATTCTTCCTTCGAAAAGTTGACTTTAAAACAAGGGACAGAATGAACTTTAAAATCTTTAGTCCATCTTGTAATGGTATTGCGTCTAAATATTCGTTACGTGTCTATGTTTCGTCTGCCCATGCCCAGAGAATTCTAACGGTTTGATTGTGACTATGATCGGAGCGTGATGCGTTCCTCTTAGTTTATCACCCTAATTTTTTCCATAAGTCCATTTCCTCAGTTAAATCACGTATGTTTCGAGACTTCGGGAGTGGAGACGAGAGATAAAGATGGGGTTTCAAAGTGATGTTGAGCAAAACCCCATCGAGTAGTAATGATCTCTTGTACGCAATAATGATAGAAATCTAAAGAGCAATAATGATAATGGGAACTAACCTTTATATTACCTCTATAGTAGTACTGGTACTGGTGCTAAGGAAAAAAGGATCCATCGAGATCGAGCAATAATAATATTCTGCTCTTCATGGGCATGGGTGTAAAAGTGCATGCCTGAGTTTATATGAGTCACACTCAGATTCACACTCTCCCGAAAGTTTTTTTTTCAGGAGATTGAGAGACGAGATAATATCCAGAAAAGGAAGTTTTTGTTCTTGAAGAAGGAAAAAGGGACGAAAAAAATGGTGAGGGAGCATTGTCTCCTAAGACTGGGACTACGAGTGGAATTAATCACTATCTCCTCCTATTTATTCTGAGGACCTAAGGAATGAGCGTGTACCTCAGTACCCTGATGCCTAATGGTGGAGTACTAGAGTGCCTAAGGAATTGGAAGTAGGCAAATTAGGACCAGAGAGTGCTCCCGAAATAGGAATCAAATCTCTTGTTTAATTGTTGATGACGTTTTGGAAGCCAGTTGAAAATTAGACTTTGGGCCTTGTGCCCTGCCAAGAAAAGAAGAAGGAGCATCTAACGAAATTGCTCTTCTCAGCTCAAACACTTACTTAGAGTGAGTGAGTGAATGAATGAATGAGGAGAGCCCAAGGGATGGAAACAGTTCAATGTTCATTATTGGATGACGAGTTGTTTTCAAGATTTAACTTACCATGAGAAACTTTGTCGTTTAATGTGACGTCTACTTCATGGAAAAGTTTGGGTGTTTCTTCAGAAAGAACTATAAGCAAAGGATAGGAGAGATAAGAGTTTATGAAATGTGGAGGGACTCCAGAAAATGTGTGCGTCATTCAATGGACTCCACTCAAAAGAGGACTAACAAGAGGAGGACTCATGACCGTGACTAAAGTAGAACTTAAATTAAAGTAGTAATATTATCTAGTCAAGAGGAGGGAGTAAGCACTTGAATTTCTACTTTGCAATTAGTACGGACACTGAAAGTATATTCTGGAGACAATTAAAGTTTCTTGGGGTTATGCAATGCACTTTTTGGGTGTCCTGCATATTTAATGCTAAAAGAATTCCAGTGGCGGTAATGACATTGTCGCATTTGCTGGAGCGGAAACGAAATCACGTAGAATATAATTACAGTCAAGTCGACCTGAATTTGTTTCGACAACTTTATACCCAGCAGCCTAGAATGAAATGCCGTTAGAATTATCTATAACATTAGGAATTTTGTCAGTTAGACAAACCCAAATCCTTGCATAATGTCCCGTTCAAAGCATAACAACTTTTGGGTAATGACAGTAATGAGTCAAGCGCTGGAAATTAGAATTTCCTGAATTTCTAATCGCCGAACTTGAGCATACTGGCTAACACTGCTGTAAATAAAGTTTGATTAAAGTATATAAATTGAGCAATGTTTAGCAAATGTACTTACGATTTCGAATCCTGCCACCAGTAATGCGGCCATGGAAAGTCTCATTACTCCGCAGCAGGGATCCACCATCAGGAAGCGGTTGAAGCAGCCCATTTTTTCCGGATTTTTATTACTCTCCCGAGCTTTTGTATAATTCAAAGGAAGTGTTATGTGTTGTCTCACACACAACTTGTATTTTTTCTCCACAAAATATTAAGTCGGTGAATAAAACGACGCAATAACTGGATTGGTGAAACTGATCCGTGATTTTAGCCGGGAGATAACGCAATACAAACTACTGACGGCCATTTCGAAACTTTCAAAACGTAAACAAATCAAATCAAAGTGCTTTGTTCTTTCACTTCTTCAAGGGTACTAATACTATATTAACCGAGGTCGCTTAAGATTAAGGAACTGAATAAAGGCTGATGTTTCGCCACTTTCAAAAATTGAATTGACAGGGAGCCTTGAGGAAACAACATCTTTACATAAAGTCATAAATGGACTCGGCACTTAATTTACTTTTCTGAATGCAACAACCTTTGATGCAATGTCACCGACAGAAATGTGAAGACTGATTCGGATATTGTGAAATCGAAAGAGATAACAATACAAAAAAATGTTTCATTTTCGTCAAAAAATGAGTCAAGACACATCATCACTACATTGGTACTAAAGAACTGCTGGTATAATTTTAAGATTGCTTACAGACCTCCACTATCTAAAATGAGAAGTAGATAATTTTCTCCTCTGACTTCTGTCAAAAGTGGAAATGAGTCATTTACTCACTTACTTATTTTGTAAGCTATAAGTACATTCTTAATCTTTATCCTTTGTTTGCGCAATCTAATTCTACAGTTAAGTCTTTGTGCCATTTCAACCAAAATGTGAAGTTTTTCATGTCATGAGCATGAGCAACCGAATGAGTATTGAGTCCATTTCTAATGATACACTGTTCCATCTCCATCATCCCAAATCTGAATCATCATTACGAGTTTAATCACGAACCCCGGTTTTGTTTGCCACGAATTAGGTATGCTACCATTAGCGCTTATGACTTTTACAAATTCAGCAGGATATTAAAGAATAGTATGGATGGGGAGATCTAAAATGGTGGCTGAGAAAAAAACGCAACAGCTTGCTAAGCGAAATAGACATGCCATTAAAATGCCATTATTATATAGGCCACGGGTCGGTGGCTATTACGATCATTGCTGAAGTAATAAGTATTTATAACTGGGGAGTAGTAAAGTAGCTGACGTGCTTAATTCACATGTACGGTCGCTGGTTGCTTCTGGGGAGAATGTCACATCCATATGTAGTATAAAATCTCTTTATTATTGTAACTAATATTTCCGTTTTAAAAAATGTTGCTAAATCCAATGCATATGAATTAAGCCATGCCCATGTCCACGAACTGAATGAATATTTAATACTTTATTGTAACCAGATTACGATTTCATACGTTTTTCGCAGAATTGCACTTCTCCAAATTCAACTAAACTCCAGTAAACTGAAAGTTGCAGATCATGAAAGTGTTTCTGGTGTGCGGAATGCTGGCTATTAGATGCATATTTCTGACAGTCATTTCGCGTTTCGGATTTCGTGAGGGTGAAGATGAAACGACCTTATTTATGGGAACCTGTGCGTAAAAATTGCATGAATCAATTTGTGCTGTAAAATGTGCTGATGTATGGATGATGGATTCCGCTGAAAAAGAATCAATAAATAAGTAGTGCAAATAATTGGCAGTTCATTGGCACTACAGATCTCTACACTACAGCACCATGTTAAATCGGTAAACCACGAAATGATTAGAACGCGTGTGGTATTACATCAGCAAATAGGAAACGACGAGGAAATAAAACTACAGTACAGTACAAATACATGACTTAATACTCATAACAGATATAATAATTTTCAACGCAAATATGCATTTTTATACAAAATTCTTGCATTGCCCCAAAGTTAAACAAATTCTAGGAAGGTCACCACGTAAAGTACAATAAGTCTAGGATTCATGTGGGCATATGAAGGCACAATAATTTAAAGCTTATAAATCATACAATGCTCGAACAAACAACGGAAATAACTACATTTTGCTTCCAACTCGCTTCCGAGGCTTTACAACAGCCCAGAAAGGCCTTGGGCTTTGTACAGTACCGAGAAGTGGCTCGGTGGATGGATTTGGGTGCTCCGGATCTTCGGCGAATGTGTAGCGCTGGAGGAAGGAGGTGAAGAACTTGAAGAGATTTGCCTTTGCCAGAATCTCGCCAGCACAAATTCGCTTTCCTAAAACGTAGAGAGCACAATCAGTCGCCAGTCGCATGATCAAAAAAATAGGTTCAATATTTCTACAATACGTATAATCTTCATCCTTCTACTTATAAGATAGGAGATAACTCGATTGAATAAATAAAAAGTTACCTAAACCGAAGGCCATAACCTTGTTAGCAATAACGGGATCCACGTTATTTGTCTTCGGGTCGAGAAACCTCTCCGGGCGGAAGACAAACGGATCGCCCCAGCTCTCCTCACTGTAATTAGCACTATACAGACTTACGATGCCCATCGTTCCCTGTAAAATCGAAAATTCCCCTCATGTTCATCAAAATGAAGTAATAACCTTTCAATCCCTTTAATTAATCCCACCAACCAGTATTAAGGTGGCGACGATAAGGTCACCGATGCGTAATACAATGAGTAGCACGTTCCCCATACCTTCGGAATCACATACTCGCCAACATACTCATCCTTGATGTTGGAACGGCTAAAAAGTGGCACGACAGTGGCATACCTCTGCACTTCCAATAATGTGGCTTCCGTGTAGGGCATCCTGAAAATTTCAACAACTTCTTCATTCATCATTTCCCACATCCAATTTCAATATCAATTTTCGTCACGCTTCGATCCTCTCCCACTCCCCCTCTCATTCAAGCTCTCATGCACCTTAGTACTGTACCATCTTATTAATCATATTAGTTTAGCTCAGGAGATGTTTAGACAAGGCACGTGTCTCCAATTTAAAACTGAAAAATTGAATGCCACTGCTATCGGCTCCGCAGTACATTTAGTCGTTAGTTATGGATGTACACGCATCAGCCAAGTGCCTATGGTACTTCGTCTTGAGCTTCCTTGAGATTACTCTCGAGCCCACTTTAGGAGATCCCCTCAAGACACCAGCGTGGTGCGATGCATGCAGGCATTCACGCATTTCAAATCCACATTATTAGTGCTTAGTCCGTGACTTGAGTGCGAGTAAAAAAAGCGACCTTGCCTCAGGTGATAAGATATGATCAGATCAATTAGTCGTTAGTTATGGATGTACACGCATCAGCCAAGTGCCTATGGTACTCTGTCTTGAGCTTCCTTGAGATTACTCTCGAGCCCACTTTAGGAGATCCCCTCAAGACACCAGTGTGGGGGCGATGCATGCAGGCATTCACGCATTTCAAATCCGCATTATTAGTGCTTAGTCCGTGACTTGAGTGCGAGTAAAAAAAGCGACCTTGCCTCAGGTGATAAGATATGATCAGATCAGATCGCTTAGAATTACATGCATGAACTAACTAGCACGCTAGGCTACTGCTGCTTCGTCGAAGAAGTAGTATGCGGTACGGTTATTTTTTCCCCTTACCTAGTTCTATCAAGTGTAGTAGGAAGCGAGGAGGGATCAACTACTAAAGGCAAATTCCAAAGTGCTTGACGTAGTTTCCGTCCCGGCTGTTTGTACAGAGAGAAAAGAATGTGCGTGGAAGAAGAGAACAAGAATAAGAAAGCATTTATCACTTCACCGTTCTTGGAAGAGAAGAAAAAACTTTTGCAGGAAATAGATTCCTCATATTAAACGGATAAGTATTATATGGCTTGATCAAAAGCAAACAAAAAAATATTCTCCTGAATCCACCTCACTTACCCAAGAAGAAGTCAAGGGCCAATACGAGGAACTGCTCGTCTGAAAATAAACATTAAAACATATGAAGCATGAGCATATCCACGTCTTGTAAACGAAATAATGATAATCATCATCATAATGAATCGCATCAATAATGTATGCAAGCAAGCATCTTGGCACTCAATAGAGACTCAGAGAAAAAAAATCCGTAAACTTTTCCACCCGTGAATTGAATTGAACTTGGGGAGGGCAGGGGAAAGCTGAAAGGGAAAATCTTATGATATCAATAAGGATTCGTGTGTAACAAGCATGATGAAGGGTGGGAGCAAGTTAGGCAGAAAATTTCCATCTTTCCCCTCCGTACACAAATCTTGTTTGGGATCTTTCAAGAACAACTCAGTAATTTCCGTTCATTTTTCATTCTTAAAATGAGAAGCTAGGGAGGGAAGTCGGTACGGACCTGGAGTGAAATGATAAAATACATCATGGAATACAGAGAAAGCGGTTCATTTCCGCATAAATTGCGTAAAAAAGTACTTGATGTTGAGATCCAGGATTACTATCGAGGATTGAGTACTTATGCACGTATAAAACCCTTCATGGCCGAGGATATATGTAGCGTGGATTTCTTTTGAGAATTTTTTGGATATCGGATCGAATGTTTCTCAACAGAACAGTACTACCGCAGCAGGGCGCACATTTTTTCACCCTACCTGTGTAAAAGTTATTCTCCGAAGTGTCGTCAGCGTGAGCGTCAATTTCGCCCAGGAAGACGTCAATGAAGTCCCGTTGTTCGGTTTTATAAGTTCCCTCCGCCCGTCTCGTCTCCAGCAGTTCCTGTTTCAGAGGAAAAAGAGTTTCGTGATTTAGCACAACGGTTTTTCTAGTCAAAAAATGTAAAACTGTGGATTTTGTGAGACAGGGTGGGTTCATATGTCAACTTTTTATAGAAACTCATGTAAACTGAATATGTTCAATCGAGGTTACATCTGGCACAATTAATTAATTTTTACCTTGAAGAAGCCATGCATCGCGTTCAAAAAGTCCTGTCGATCTTTTCCAGTTTGGGTGAATTTCGGAACAATATGTCTCAGGAATGGATACGCAGTAATAATGTCTTCTCCAACTGAAAAGTCAAATCAGTAAAGTAAGTTTGGCAACTGACTACGAAAATTACACGAGGAAAACAAATAATGACTTCAGTTAACCCGGATGAACCTCACCAGCCAACTTCTGCACAATGTCGGACATCAGTTTCACGAGCTTCTGGAGCTGCGTGTCATCGTGAGAAAAGCGATAGCCTGCAATTAAGCTCCAGATAATCTACCGAGAAATCCCAAAATAATCTCATCAATAATCTCTAATGCGTACAATCACAGGAATATCTTCAAGAAAAGATATTTTTAGAAGTCTTAACTCACGTTAAGTGCAGAAACTGAGAAAAATTTCTTCATGTAGACAGTAGAATTTCTGGACTCAGCAATAAGTTTGTCCATTCTGGCCATGAGACGCGTGAGCTCCTCCTCAATAATTGCTTCTTGGCTGTTGAACTTTCCAAAGCCAAAGTCACGAAGAGTGCGAATCGAGAATCTTCTGAGTTCTTTCCACGACTCCCCATTTCCAAAAAACACTCCTGCAAAAAAAATCGATTTTAATATGATGGAGGATATCAAACGCTACTTGTTCAAGTCTCCTTGAATAAATACACCCACGA
>JAHZNH010000387.1:0-18071 GCA_027744355.1 Tyrannoseira gladiata
CCTCTATAAAGCAAAGGGATGGGGCACAGCATCCATCCTTTCGGGGGAAAGAGGGCGAAACGGATTACGGATTACCTTTTCATATTTCCTATTACCCGCATTAATCTCCTGTCATATTCCTTAACTGGGGAAAAATGCGAGAGTTTAAGGAGAAAATTTTTGGAGTCAAGTGCTCCCCGGGACTTGACTTACATTTGAATTTTTACCGAGGAACATTACTCCACAGCCCCAGGAAGGCCCCTGCGAACTAGCCCAGCAACCAAACCAAACCAAAGTCAAGAAAAGAATTGTGCATGAGCAGCTCTAATAAATGATCGTGGATGCCTTCCTCTCCTTCCATTCGAACTTTCTCGATTGGAAATTTTTTCCCGGGAAGTAAAGTGGGTAGCGTGGCATTCGTGCGTAGTCCGTATTTAGCGGAGTTTGGAGCTAGGCTCAGTCGCTCAGTCAGAGTCGCTTAACTTCTTATTGATGCATCCCCGCTTTTTTATGGCGCTTGCTTCTGCTCCATGGGAAAAGTTTCTCTTGTTCAAAAAAGAAGAGAAAGTGCCTAAAATTGTGGTGGCATACCCCCACGCCTTGGCATCATTGTGCCTTGCGCCATTATCATCAATGGATTCATTCGTAGGCTTCCCAGAAGCTCAGATAATCTTGGGGAAGGGCAAAACCAAACGATTCCCGGCTTTAATATGCACTTTGCGACACGGAAAATTGATATTATGTGTTTGAGCAAGAGTTTCAGGTTGAACTTAATCAGGAAAAGCTGGGAATATCCTAAGGGATTTTCATCCCACTTTCTTTTTTTTTGTGAAAAATGACAGGAGAAAAAAGTTTCCGAAAGGGAGGAATACTACTATGCGCGTACTTATGAACTACCTGCGTTTTATCATCAGCCTCTTTTTTATGTCAACCGCCGCCGCTCTCCACTTTTCCGCTAAAAATCATCGCTCGCTCTAAAAATAAACTTTTTTCCTTTTGGTAGCGTGCCTAATGCAACCTCAACTGCAGCAGTTTTTTTTATTGCTGGAGAACTAAGCAGAAGTGCAACTAGAAGTAGAAGTTGTGTTTGGGTAGACACTATTCAGCCAGCATCATCCAGGAGAAAAAATTACCGCCGCTACCAGCTACCATGCCATACCGCCACCGTTTTTTACAACTTTATTTTTTGTAATGGAGTTTGCGGTAAATGAGTAACTTTTTCTTTAGAAGAAAACCCATTCATTTGGTGGGGATAAAGCAAACCAGAAAGTAATTCAGAACCGGATAAATTTTTATTCTGTTCGATTCCGCCTCCTTCCCTCAGAGCTCGAGCTCATGGTTTTTTCTTCATTTTGTGAAGTAACAAAGTTATTCTTGGTAATTGTGCAGTTTCTTTTCAACGTGGAAGTTAGTAGTACTTATCTAGTAGAATCGATGAATCGCGGTTTGGTGCTGTGGGAAGGGAGAATGTGTGGTTGAGGCACAATAAATTCCCAGGCAATTCACTGCCACGACTCACGTGCAAAACATAAAAATCCTCCTCTGAGTCGAGTCATACGATCGACAAGCGAAAATGGAAGATGCATGACTTTCCCCATCTAGTCGCCATTAAGTTTTGGTGGTAACGACTCTACAAATTACCGCTTGATTCAGGTCGTGGCAGCCTGCCACTGATCAGTGGACCTGGTCTGGTAAATTCCTTCATGGATCCTGAGCGATAAGGGTTTACCTCCATCCCTTCCTGAGTGAAAGTGTACCTTCATGCAGAACGGAATTGCATTGCGTTTTTAACCAAATACGTAATTGCCATGAAGAAAGTTTGGGCACGGAAGAGTGCTCACTCAACTCATCTTTCTCCTATCAGCTCACTCCACAACAGCAGTTTCCATCAGCAGCAGGATGGACAAATTCCAGACATGAGGGTGACTTCATCACGGAATGAAAGTTGAACCTGATAGCCGGAATTCTTTTTTTATTCATGCCACCACCACACCGCATTATATTTCCCTGTTAGCTTTTCTCCTCCCAGTCCACAAAAATGAGGAAAGCGGAGTCGAGCGTAGAAAAGGCAAAGTCAAGCCAGCATATTTTTTACGCGAGTCTAATGATGATTTGCTGCAACCACAATACGGCTTTCTACGTTTATCCGCATTCGCATCCAGATAACGGAGAATAGAGTCCGTCCGTAGTGTCCGTACGCAACGCAACAGCCCCAGATTTTTTTTTATGTTTAGCTCGATGTTTTGCAAAGTTAATGTGACCTTCCTGTGGGTGGAATGGGGAATGATGGGATGGGATGGGATGAATGTAACTAGATAAAAAAGCTCAAGTTTTTTTCCAAAGTCACGTCCATTCTCCCTTCCTTCCTGATTCGGTTCCACGCTCGATGTTTTTTTCCGAAACCTATAACCGAGTTGAATCAACTCACTTGAGAATCACTAATTTTCACGAAGGAAAATCCACCAGAAAAAAATCCATATAGATGCTCTTCCAGCATATTTTTTACGCGAGTCTAATGATGATTTGCTGCAACCACAATACGGCTTTCTACGTTTATCCGCATTCGCATCCAGATAACGGAGAATAGAGTCCGTCCGTACGCAACGCAACAGCCCCCGATTTTTTTTATGTTTAGCTCGCTGTTTTGCAAAGTTAATGTGACCTTCCTGTGGGTGGAATGGGGAATGATGGGATGGGATGGGATGAACGCAACTATAGATAAAAAAGCTCAAGTTTTTTTTCCAAAGTCACGTCCATGCTCCCTTCCTTCCTGATTCGGTTCCACGCTCGATGTTTTTTTTCCGAAACCTATAACCGAGTTGAATCAACTCACTTGAGAATCACTAATTTTCACGAAGGAAAATCCACCAGAAAAAAAATCCATATATATAAATGCTCTTCCTCCTTATCCATGAGCATTCTCCTGGAGAGGACTGGGAGCGTAGTGAAGGAGATGAGAATGAGAATGAAATACTTGGCGTTGCTCTCGCTCCCTCCCTCCCTTTTGCCTCATCCAAATACATAATTTCGTTCGAGTACCTGTTCGCCGCTCACGAATAGGAAGAGGGACAAGTGTTCTAGAAATTGTAATCACGCGTCCAACACGAGTTCTGGATGGAGATGGGCCTTTAAGCTGCTCCGGATAATTATAGCCATCACGTCACACACCTGGCCCAATTCCTACCTCCTTGGAGATTCTCGAGGAGCAATCTACAATCTACTTAGCGATACAGGATACAGTGCCTACCTACCTACCAAACTATTTCAATGAAAAAGAAGTGGGTGAACATCGGATCCTCTCCGCATCAAATGATGTTGACTTTTCATTCGATGAAAACAATCTCCTCAAGTGTAGCATAATGGTGATGATTGTAAGACAATACGGGGGAAAATGAAATTCCCCGGGAGATTCATTAAAATTTTAACGGGAAAATTCATTAAGGTGCGGACACCTCGGAGATGTTTCTAAGATTGTTCCTACTCATTTACGTAAGGAAGTACGAGCCCGGTGCCGCGTGACACAGGGGAACGCTCTCTCTCACCTTTCCGAGGGAATGCTGAGGTCATTGAAACTTTCTTAATTTATTTTGAAAACAAGATTTCAAATTCAAAAAGGCAGTGAGTCAGGAGTGGGGAGAGAATATTTACGCAGGGCGTACCCCCTTTCACTTGTATTCTTTCCTTGGAGTAGGAACGAGTGGATAAGTACCTATTTATATAAATACGGAGGCACTTACATAAAAAACTGAGGAGAGCCCTACTCATTCTCACGCTTGTACGCGTGACATAAAACAGCTCTCGAATCACTTAATTTCCCATCCTCTCTTGAAGAACAAAAAATGGAGGAGACAATTTATCCCTCCCAAATGGAAAGTGTTTTACTCAGTTGTTCTAACTTATTGTACAATTTCTCAAGTGAGGTTCTCCAATCTCCCCAGCATTTTTCCTCTTGAGTGTTTGACTCCTCGCTCTAATTTCACTTATTCTCCGGTAGAATTTTCAGGAATGAGACTGTTTCACAATAGGTTGCTCTGAAAAAGTTCTTTCCTTCAGGTATGCGATTCAAACAAAAAAGCAATAATAATGGAACGACTCCGCTCCCCCCGGGTGCTTAGGTTCCGTATCATCAAGTAAATTGGGGAAGAGCTTTAATTAATTGGAGACATATTTTACTCTAACGTAGACTTCAACGAGAGAGTAAGTTGAGCCCAGTTTCAAAGTTTTTTCGCTCCTCATTCCCCTCATAAAACTTGTAGAACATGAGGTAGATCTCAGGAACGTTCTTGAAGTTTTGTGAATTATTGCATTGTTAAGCAAGTACCTAGGATTATAAAATTTCCAAATAAGTACCACCTATTTCGGTGTTTTAGAAACTGCAAGGATTGGGCAGTAAGTTTTTGATTCGAAAATCAGAACAGTTTGCGTGGGAATAAATATATGATTTTGATTTAATTCGAATGGGTAACAGGTCGCATGTTGATGCATTTGATATTTTGTGACTGATAATTATGCAAAGTATACTTGACTGATAGTAGGCGCGTGTCATCAGCATCTAATTGACGTAAGCAGAGATCCATTGAAGGCAAAGTTTAATCGAGATTCCCTATTAATATCTATCTGTAAACTTGCTTCAAAGAATTTGACTCCGACAGAAAGAGTGGAAATGTCTACTGACTTCATAAACTTTTATTAAAGGACATATAACTTTACATGAGCCCTTGTACTGAACCAGGAAAAGCGAAACTGAGCATCTAGAAAGCGAGTTGCATACATATTTAACTAGTATTTTATTTAGGTACATTAGTACTTCGAATCTCGATGCGTCGAATACATAGACCAACTTCACTCAAATCTCATAAAAATATAGTAATGGGACTCCGTACAAGGGACAAGGCTCATACTAGTTTTCTCAGCGAAATGACATCATTTCATAGGATGATGATGGCAGTTTATTATGGAGGAATGAGATGACTTCACTTCACGCTTGCTCCATTTTTCTCTTCCTAAGCCTTAGCCAAGCAAGTCACCGCTTCAAGGCTCCACCGCATCCGCTTACGGAGAGTTTTTTCTAGAAAAAAACCAACAAGTTCCTTCTTTATCATCATCATCTACTCGTTCTCATCATTCTCATTTCCCATTCCCCAAGTCCGAGAAAAGGGGAGCCGACATGCGGTACTTATAATATTTTTCATCTTCCCTCTCGATTTATACGTGATTGTTCTTGATCGCAAGTAAGTATGTTTATCAAACCTATTTTCATTTCCATGAGCTTCTCCACTCCTTTGCAAGATTAGATTGGATTGGACTGGGTTAGGTTCGATGCGTCCACAGAAAAAACAAACTCTGCGTGTGGAGTAGTAGGTACATGCATTTCCCATGCAATCAGGCTGGATTTTTTTCTGTGGCTTCATATCATCAAAATTATTCCGCGTCTTCCCACTGGAAGCGTATCATCATATCATTCAATAAATAAATAAATAAATATGAAGTGAGGACTGCAAAATTCTTTGCAAATACTCTCCGAAAAAAATCGAACCTCTAAACTCAAATCGCATTTTTTTCTAATCAAGCTCCGTCTCTGTCTCCCTTTCGTCTCGCCCAGTAGCTTCCAGCATTCCATTTCACTTTCAAAGGAAGGAATAAGTATTTACTTGGTCGAATCCATAAAAAATATTCTCATTTTTTGCAAGGCCGCAATCACACAGGAGTAATGCAAGTGCCTAAGTACTTGTTCCCTGAGCCGGAGAGCTTGCTATCTTGCTTGCTTACTAGTCGTCACCAAGTTCCCCAACAAGGTGATCATTTTGATGAGGTCGTTTCTTTCCCCCGCTTTCCTTTCTTCATTATTATTGCAAAGCAACATTTTTCTTTCATGTTCACTCAGACGTTAATGCTCCACCGCGAGCTAGCAGCAAGCCTGAAACTGGAACAAGGAATGAGAACTTATGATAAGTAAGCATAGCCCCTGCTCACGGGGCAGGGTAAGACATGACATGATACTGTTACTGCTGCTGCATAATGATCCATTCTTCTACTAACTCGAGCTGGTTGAAGTTGAAACAAACACAGTCTTCCTCTCTCTCGCTCTGGTCCAGTGTTTTTTTGTTGGCTGGGCTTTGGAAAATGCAATTGCATGATCATTTTCATGTTCATTTTGATAATGAGTCCCGGAGTTCTCCCTCTCTCGTGTCTACCCTTGCGGGGAAAGGCCGTTCCCCTTTGTTTATGTATTCACTCCTCCTGCACCGCATACTAAGTAAAGGAAGGAAAGAAAGCCGAAGTGTAAGCTATTTACACACATGTCGCAAAATTGCTCACATTACTCCAGAGAAAGTGAAATTATCCTCACGATCTTTTGTGCATTTCACCGTGCCTGCACGTAAGCGGGGATTCGGGTACAGTGAGTAAATAGTGAATAGTCATTGTCCTCGTGCTGTAGGTATTGCCTTACTCACTCGATTACTATGGTATATGCAGTTAGCTCTATACTGTAGGCTACTATTGCCCCAGGGCGATGCATTTTGGGCCACTCCATACTCAATTTACTGAACAGGTTTGCAATTACCACGCCTTAATAATTTTCCCCTGAAATAAGTACTACCACCCATCATCGGTTTTCTGCTCTTTTGCTGCAAAATCGGTCATCAAAACGCAGAATTAATGATTCTGCCGTTGAAATAATTAACCCACTTTTCTTCCGTATTTCCGTCCATTTCTCCTCCACTGCTTCGAAATCATATCCCTGACCAGAGAGGCATGGAGTAATATGATGTTGGCGAAGAACGTCGTNCTTCGAAATCATATCCCTGACCAGAGAGGCATGGAGTAATATGATGTTGGCGAAGAACGTCGTCGTTCTCTTCATTCATATGATCATCATCATCATCCTCATGATTCAGATGACGATCAATGTGGGAAAATGTGATGATGCGATATCACGCTTAACTGACTCTAACTTCGGTGCATTAAACCTATTGTTTCACTCGTCATCACGGTAGACAATATACGCTGGGCATCTACTAGGCTCCATTTCCTCCTATCTCCTCCTCATCAGGCACGGTCCACGTCTTCATTTTCAGCCGGAATGGAGGAAACCAAAGCCAAAGCCAAGGTAGAATTTCCGTTGATTACACTCTTCCATCCGATCCCGCTCGCATCACTTCCCCGCATCGTAGTAGCGCAGCTCAGCTCAGCGCATCGCATCCTATCCTGGCGCGGAGGCAATCTAAAAAGTCATTATGTTAGTCTTGAACACATTCCATTCAAATAATGATGCTCTACTTAAATTTGCCATCTGTAGGTATACTTAATACCCTCCCCGTGAAATTCATGGGTCCGTGCCTACCACTCCAGCCTCACCCCTATCGCCATTCTCCATAAGAAAATGAAAATTAGAGCGAACGAACGACTTGAGCTGAGTCTCCGAGTCAATGCAAAATATTACTCAAAAAGTGGTGAAAGAGGAAAGGAGAGAATTTCCATATTACTCCTCCGTCTTTTATTACTCCATAGGCAGGAGCTCATTCTCCTTCCTTCCTCCATTTCATACCTTCCCAATTCAAAACCTGCCCTTCCTATCTTACTTCCTCCAGTGTGTCAGTGAAGCCATTGCATTGGCTTTTTGCTTTTGCTCCATTTCATTCAATGATACTGATCGTGATGATGATGACGATGCTGATGTGGATGATGATCATGATGAGGACTTCTAGTACGATGACGATGGCTCCGCATTACTTTCAAAGTCCCCTTAAAATAGGCAAGATGAGCTCAAGAAAGCGTTTAAATCTTCTTACGTTTCCCCTTACGCTCTCCCTCTCTCTCTCTTTGTCTTTCCTTTCGCCACTAAGGAGTTTTAAATACAGAGGGGAAGACGAAGACCGAAGACACACTAACATCATTTCTTCCTGAAAAAATATGTATTTTCTCCTTCTCCCTCTTGGATCTCGGATTATATCGCGCATAATGTACAATAACAAAAACCCAACGTTATTTTATGGATACCCATTGAGAGAGAAGAATACGCTCGTTTTAAGTTTCATTTAACGATTTTCTGCAGCTGTGCACCCACTACCAAGCCGAAGGAAAAACGAACTCGGGCTAGCCTCAGTAGTTTGGTTTGGCTTGGCTTGGCTTTCCCCTCGACACACAGCTGAGTCCTTATTATATTACCCATTAAACTCACTCCGAATATACCTATTTAATGCGAAAATGACATATACGTAATTTGCAGAAAAACATAATGTTTGCATCACTCCGGAGCTAGATGCGGAAATATTTCCCTCCTCCTCATATAATTCTAAATTCCAGCCATTTTCGTCTTCATCCTCCCTCCAGAAGAAAAAAAAACTCCAACTAGAGCTCCAGCTTTGTAGCTCGTGTTTCTCCGCACTTTTCCTGAATACTCGACAAAAATGAAGATGAATACCGGTACTGAGTGTGGTACCTTGGCCCACACACCATACCACCACTAGAAGCAATAATGATGGAGCTAGACTTCTCTATTGCTCTTTTAAAACTTTCCTGCTCCAATGAATGAATGAGCGAGCGAATGAATGGGAAGAAGAAACAATATTGTTTCTTTCATCTGCTAAATGCTCCACTCAAATCCCGTAATGAAAGGGGAGCATAACGACTCAAGATTTACAGCGGTTTGTGAAGTTCCCCTTGTCTTCCTTCTCCTCTAGTGGATTGCCCCAGTACTCCGCAGTGGTGGTGGTGATGGCGGTGGTGGCGAAATGAATAGAACTCCTGGAGAATCTAGCAAATTCAGCTGGAATTCAGCACGTTGCGTGTTTACTTACTCCAGAGAAAAGTTTTTTTTGTTCCGTTTGTGGGTCTGGATCTGGATCTGGAGTCTGCATTCCATAAATGAGGGGGAAGGATCTAGGCAGAAGCCATTCATTTGCAAATATTACTGTTCCAGTCAAACTTTACGTAGAGTATTTGGGCGAGAGAGAAAGGGGAAGTTGTGCAAAATTTTCGGGAGGAAGGAAATTTTGATGACGGCGAGACAAACTTATTTATAATACCTGAGATGAGGCTGGAGGGAAGCTGAGAAGAGCTTCCTGTTGCGATTGTGACTACGATTGCGAGTGTAATTCCGCCACAAGAAATAAGCAAGGGAAATATTGTATGTGGGGCTTTTTGCACCGCGTGTTGTTATAATATAGTGTAATGCATGCCCGAGAAAATCGACAAAGTTTAATGATAAATCATATCACAAGGAGAAAGTAGGGAAGCCCAGGAAGGGAAGCATTTCACTCGCGCGGAGAGGAAGAGACAGGCAGAGGAGAAGCGAGCGCGAGTGGTAATGATGATTTAGATTAAGGGTAAGATTCTGGAAATTATGTCGTTTGCGAAACGAATCTAGGTAGTAATAAGTAATACCAGGGACGGGGAATGGGAAATGCTACATCATTTCATAATTTACAACTCAACTCAACCCTCCCCGAGAAAAGAAATGGGGGATCGGTTGGGAGCTAGCTGGATGGGGAGTAATTCCAAGCAAGAGTGCTACTACATTTGCCTGATATTTTAATAATAAACGGCATCAACGTCTTTTATAAATGGCTCGCCGGAATTAGCTTGAGAGTTAAATGCTCCCAATTCCAGACACTTTTTATGGAGACGGGCGGAAAATTTATTTGATTCTTTACCTTTACCCCACTTTCTCATTTGAAAGAAATTGCTAAAAAAATGTAATGGCCGAAGTGGGTTTTTTCCCCACTGAGTAAGTGGGACATGCACAGAATAGCTTTTTTCTGAACTCAGGTTTGAATGGTCCCATCCCCTCGAATGAGAGTTGGGTATGGTTCAGTTCGGTTCGATTTGTAAGGTGCACTTTCCGAGCATTCATGATCATGACTCATTTCGGGAGATGCATTAAATCACCGAGCTCGTCCCTATCTCGTCCTGGATCAGTTGGTGTGGGTTTTCAGCTCCAGTTGTATACATCCATCAGTGGAGCAGCAGCATTGGTGGTGGTGGTGGTGGGAAAGCCATTTATTTATTTCCTGAGAATGAACTTCCTCCGATGAGTTCCCATCCTTTTTCCCTGGATCTCGATCCCCCTCCCAACTCCATTATCCTCCATTTAGCTAGATGGGTTTGCTGTAATTGTAATAGTATCCCACCCATTTAAGTTATTTTCCCCTGAAATCTCCGAAAAATGGTTTGTGAATGAAGCAAATGATTCCCAGTCGAGGTAGTAATTAATACTGACCATTATTTATGATAATTACAGAATTGTCAATTCCCGTGGAAGGGGTGGTGGGAAAGCGAGTGGAGATGCCTTGTGACATCACGCCCAGCCGGAGAGACGACACCGTCTACATGGTCCTATGGTTTAGAGGGGAGGAGAGCATCCCAATCTACAGGTAATAAATCTCATTAGCTTCGACTCGTAATGAAATTACCTTTTATTTCCATCCGGACTACGACTACTGTCTCTTTCCAGTAGTTCCCTCCATTTGACAGCGCACTACTGCACATTGACACCATATAGTACTTTATTTAGGGACAATGAATACCATACTGCACAGAGTCGACCATTTTTCAGAAATAATAAAACTGGTACTGATTGCCAGGGAGAGTGTGAGTCAGACACGGTACAAGCCCAAGGAAATCCAATCGAATGAATTAGACTGGATTCAGAGTCTACGTTTAGGGCACTACACTACTTACTTTCCCATAGAGGGATATGGGAAAAGCCGCTTACCAGTGAAGCCTACGAAATACTGACTAAGATGATGATGATGAGGATGATATCTTGAGTCACCAGAAGGAGATAGCACTTTCCTTAAAAGAAGCCCTTTGTACTGGAGCCTCATGATATGATGATGCCTTATGTGATCCAATGAGAAAAAAAGTTGAGAATGTGCCTCGTACCACTACGTCTCATTTCCTTAGGAGAAGTGTGTAATATCATTACGACTACTATACTACTACTCCTACTTTTACTGTTTTTTACCCCACTTTTCGTTCACGACTTTAGAAAAAAACTTTGGATGAAGGAGGAGAAGGAACTATAAGTACTCCTTTACCCGTACTATCAAGCTACATCTTCCAACGTATCCAAATATATTGCGTAGAGTATCGTATCAGGAAAAAAAAGAAGAAACAAGCTCAGTTCGTTCCCTCCACTTTATACTTTTTCGCAGTGTGAATGACAATATCATCTCCCAAGTCCCCAATGGCTCCTTCATTTCATTCTCTTCCAATCTTGTTCCTCTTTAATTTAAAATACTTTTCCGAGAGAGGCTCAATATGGGCGCATTTTACTCACTCACTCACTCAGTCAGTGCTTTGCTCCACGATTCGCGAAAAATACTCGCAAGCTCTCTCCGGGAGATAACGCAAACTTTATAGAAGAAGAAGATGGAGCATATAAAAAAGTTGTAAATAAGTTAAAATTCTAAGTAGAAAGTTCGCATCTTTCACCCTCTTAAAAAAAGTACTATGATGGCTTTTCACTTCTTACTTCCCAACTTACTCACTCACTAGTTTTCCCCACTTTCTTTCTTCAGCTGGATTCTGATTCATGATGAAAATGGAAGTGATAATGATGACGACGACGATACTCCTATAGAAGAGGAACGAGAAAGGATGCATAATTTTCGGGAAAACTCCACTAGTGATGGGATGAATTGAGTGGGGAAAAAATTATTTTTTTTTGTCTGGAGAGAAAAAACAACGATTTTTTCCCTAAAATCCCTCGTCTCACTCATTCACTCACTCGCCCACATCCACCCACCAGTTCGAGAAAATCTAGGTTGCGAGAGAGTGAAATCTGGGTTCGCATTATTACCGCTTGATTTCAATCGTTTCATTTGATCTTTTCTGATTTCCACGCATAAAAAATAATTATAGAAAATTCTCCTGAGACTACACAAGAAAAAAAGTTTTCAAGAGTGGAAACGGAAACTCCTTAAGCTACCTTGTGCTCCTCTCTTGTTTTCCACTTTCCATGCGGCTGGGTGGCTATGGAGTGGCCGCCAGATGTTATTTTATGAGAGGATCTCCATTCAAAAAATCAATATCACTAATGCACTTCCAGGAGCTAGCAATATGTAGCAATTTTCGGGGAAAAAATGGATGTTGGTTGTGTTAGGTGGGTTACGTTGCGTCTGGCTTTGGTCTCACCCGGCTTGAGCTCAGTTCACCACTTCCTCTTAAATTATTCATATGAGCACCCTCCTCCTGCCCAAGGAGCAGAATGTTGGGAAATACTTATTCCGAATGCACTTCCCTTTCACCACCACCACACCGCTAGCATCATTATTGCAAAAAATGCGGTGGGAAGAATGAGATAGGTATACGACTAGAGCTTCCTCCAGCTTGTCGTGTCGTTTAGCACTCGATGAGGTACTTTGAATGAAGATTTTTTTCCTAAATCCGTCGACAAACTCGAGGCTCACGAGGATGTATGTACTTACTTCCATTCTCGAGAGATCATTTGAATTTTAGTAGAATACTCCGATCCTATCCACTACCACTCGACGGGACTATTTACTACTACTGCTGTTTCTGTATCGAGCTTCCCGTGTTTTGTTTCATTAGAAGCTGGTTCCTCTCTCCAGCTCGAACTCCACTTCGGAAAAAAAGAAATAAGAGATAAGGGGCAAGTGACAAACTAATAAATCAAGATTACCTTTGAGAAATTGAGAAGCGAGTGGGATCGGAAAAGAAAAGTAGTTGATTATTGGGTTGCGGATGGCTCATGCTCCAAAGTATGGTACTTAAGTAAGAACAAAGAATATCTATAGGCTTCAGTATTTGTTTTCTCGTGGTTTTCGTTATGGTATGGTATCTTCCGCTTCTGGAGTATCTGAATTTATTCTTGAGCCATATTCTATTTGTAGTGGTTATGTTTTTTCTTGTTTCATGTTTCTTTTTTCTATTTTTTGAGCCAAGCCAAAGGATAACTCAGGCTTGTTGGTTGGTATTTACGATGGAGGATACATCAAGCCCGCCCGGGAGAAGTTAAATGAATTAGGGAGGGAAAGATCAAAATTCTCCCCAATTCATTCACTTCTGCGAGTAGATTTCCTTCTTGGTTGGTATTTACGATGGAGGATACATCAAGCCCGCCCGGGAGAAGTTAAATGAATTAGGGAGGGAAAGATCAAAATTCTCCCCAATTCATTCACTTCTGCTAGTAGTACTCCCCTTCAAAAAATATAGTTTCGGGGTCACCTACTTCACCCTGCCAGAGATTTACTTTTCCCTTTGAAGTAAATAACATGGAAATACAGTGATTAGGAACGGAGACTCCAACACCCACTCTTATTTCTCCCTTCAAAGAAAAAAAAGACTTCATTTATTTGGCGGTGCTCCCCTTTCCAAAAAGGATTCTTCTGAGGAGAAAGCTCTTTCCTTGATTAACTCAATCTTTTATAGGTCTCAACCCTCCTCATCGGAACGATATTCAGCGATTCTAGTATGCTACTACTAGTTGTATAGTGCTGCATATTTTGATATATCGGATCCGATTATTACATTTACGTTGGGCTCCTCTTCCCCACCAAACAATCAGTTTATCTTCATCCACATCCGTCCGGGGAGAAAGTCACAATCGAGGATAAGATCCAGTGCAGTTCCCTTCTGATGATGATGGAAGATGAGACTGACTCTACCTAACCTAATGCATGTCGCCAGTTTCGATCTGCATTTTTCGCAATATCTAAGAAAAAGTGAGCTTCCCCTCTCTCTGATGTCTGCAGGGTCTCATATTGTTCACTCCACCCATCATGACATCATGCATTTCTTCTCCTTTCACATCCTCTCCCTTTTCAAAAAAAAAAAAAACAGCTGGCTCAGCAAAATCCCCCTTTTACACCACTTGCTCCACTTTTTCCTCAAGATTTATCTGAAATATGAGGCTCGGGCCCGACACAAAGACTAAACACACAGCTAATCTTGAATATACTCAGGAGGAATTTTCGAGTAAAATGGATCTACTGCTCTGTTCTATTCCATTTGAAGTACCAGAAAATTTGTCTACGGGCCACTAAGAAAGGATGAGATGATGGGAAGGTGCTAAGTTCATTTGGAAAACTGACTAGCGGGTCCTCCTGTCCGACGCGACAAAATGTTCCCACTATACATTTTCCTCACACTCACTCACTCAAGACGAATGGAAACGTACTACTTACAATGGAGTCCAGAAATTTCTGGAATGGAACGGTGTTTTGTGTTTAAAACCAAACCACCAGTCATCCACTTCGAGGATTTGGGCAAGAAAAGAAAAGTTCTACCTCCCCGTCTGCCACTTCTTCCATTTTGAGTATCATCATCTCACTTAAAAGCGAAAGCATATTGTTGGGCCCTTCTCCCTCAGAGGATATATATTTTTTTCTGCTCCGCGTGAGAATATTAAAAGAAACTCCAACTCCTCAGCGTTCTTTTTCGACCCGGGATGCGTACTTACAATTTTCAGCGAGTAAAAACTGTCTCTCATTCACATGCACCGCGGGCCGAGAATCTATACCTCCAGCGGAGGATATGGGAAAGGATGAGGATATGAGGACGAACATGAGAACAACGAGGAAAGAGGAGCTTGTACAAGCAGTAGATCATTCGGGATTGATGTTGTCTCCTTTTCCTAAGCTATACATCAAGGTTCGCTCATCCTTAGCTTTAGTTGGGGAGCATGAGAGTGTGGCGTGAAGGAGAAAAAAAGTTGGCCAACTCAAACCCAGCCAAAGCCAACCCATTGCAAAAATACTGGGAGCTTCGTTCTTTACAACCGTGTAAAATACTCAGGGCCCAAACCAGAGAAACCAGTCCATCCTTGAGAATGAGAAAGAGAGTGAGCGAAAAAAGAAAGAGGATTCCATTATAAATCCTTTTTAAAAAAAGAAGGATCCTTTTTTTATTTTGGAGAGAAAAAGGAATATCGTGCTCTCTTATGTTCCTCCTCAAGAGAAGGAGGAAGGATGGCCTGCGGTAAGAAATGCGGGAGTGAAAATGAAAATGGAGAAGAAAGAATAAGAAAATTCGCGGGAAGAAAAAGAAGGAGGATAACGATTTTTTTACCCATTTGCATCATTTACGTACCTACTTATTTTGCTTCGCATTCTTAGAGCTCCTCCTAGATTTTTTGGAGGGCTTCAAATTGCGGTTCGGGACTAATATTGATGGCACTGATTTTGATTCACTGCACTCCCATTTCTGACAAAGTGCAACCAAAGCCCATTCCTTAGAAAGGATGGTTTGCATGCGAATAAATCTCGAATTCTACGCAAACTAAGTACCTATTCACTACATCTTCCAGTTTTTATGTAGTTGGTAATTTTTTCCCGGAAACAAATAAGCATATCAGTTGAGCATGCACGCGCATTGCTTTGTTTCATGATAAATGGATGGGCCGAAAATTTCGCCAGGCAAAGGAAAAATTCTCACGATTCTGCGCTACTTGTATTGCTTTCCACTGTAAATTCCCATTTTTCTTGAGGTTGTACCTATTTCATGGGAGTTTTTGAAATTTCAAAGCTTCCTTACGTTTTTCTTTCATAGTTTATCTTTCTCGGGGCAGTTTAGCCAGGAAAAAATGGATAGTGCTCTCCAATGCAGCGAAAAAAGTATTAGTACTTGGATACGTACGCCCTTATACTTTTCCTATGACACAATCCCACTCTGTTGCTTTTGGCGCAGAGGACTGGAATCTTCCAATCTACAATCTAGATTCTGCCTCTCCTCCGCAGAAAGTCTGCTTTCAAGTAGAAAAATACTTCAGCAGCGAGAAAAATCTGCAAGCCCCAAAAGTAGTTCAGAATCTTTTGGAACTGGATACTTTTGCAACAGTGGTAGAATTTTTCAGTACTAAAATGTTCGTTGAATTCTCTGAATGCTTTAAAGGGACTTATTTTTCCCGGGGAAGAGAAGTATCCTCTAGCAGCAGAATTCCTTCCAAGATGATGATGAATCTTCCCTCCTTCTGCAAAAAAATATATATTTTCCCCTAATGTTTTGTTAATTATTAGCTGAACTGGTTCTGGCTGCACCACACGTCCCATCCTATTTTATCCGCAGTGTAGCCCCACTCCAACTCCATTTTAAAGTTGAGGGGTGAAGTGCTGAATTGAAAAATTTCCCCGAGTCGAGCCAACTAGGATACAAGTAGAGCCAGAGCTAGACAGAGACTCAGCATTCATCCAGTGGAAAAGTAGCAACTTTTTTATGATTAGATTTCGCTACCAGTGGTGCTGGCTACCAAGTAGTGAAGTGTAGTGTAGTGTAATTTAGTACACCAGAAAAATAAATTAATGCCCACGCACAGATTCTTCATCTTACGGAGCCAGTTAATTTTTCGGAATTGTGTTGGACGTCCCATGCATACTTATCGTGTAGTAGTCGTGTCGTAGTGTGTGGGTTGGGGTGAAGTGGAGTGGAGTGGTAGTGTGGTGTTACGTTATGACACTCTCGTGTTAAATGAGTTTAAGTAGACAAGGGAGAAAGGAAGTTTTTCCCTTCATGATAAACTAGGTCATTTTCTCCGAAAGAAAATAAATAGTTTTGTAACACTATCCTTTCAAAAAAAACTAGATCCGGTAAAGCATCAGTATCACGACCACCAGCACCACTACCACATCCCCCCAACCACTTCTATCCCCGCATTTCTTAAGATGATGGACTAAAGCATGAGGATGAAGGAGTGAGTGGGTGAAGTGAACTGAAGAGGAGGAAAAAATATATTTCCCTTGAAGAAAAAAACATGATAATGTGACACAACACTTACTTTTATACGACAAAAGCGTTTACTTCCACAACACGACTTTTGCCCTCGCGATCCCCACGATCCGATAAGTAGTACGGAATGAATACATTCATACTTTATTTCATGCATGCACTTTCCCAAAAGAAAGATGAGGACTTCCATAAGAGAAAGTTGTAGTGGTACTTATAGAAGTTGCTATTTCCACCTAAAAAATGTAGAATTTTAGGTCAGAGCGTATCAACCTTGCCGTCACGAACATAATCCTGCACGTCCATGTTACTCCACGGACGGACGATGAGAAAAATGGGAGAAAATAAGCTTTTCCCATCTCCCCACTGGTTTCTTGTTTCCATTTCCATTTGCCCAAGTTTGCATTACTTGGGAAGGGAAAAATGTTGGAGTGAAACAATGTGCCCACCCACGACCAACCAACCGCCCGACCGACCGCCCTACCATCCAGCCATTTTTCGAGTGCTTTTGGGATAGAAAAAAGAAACTAGAGTTTCTGATGGGATGTGTGCTGTACTGGTCTCCATAAAGCAGAAAAATAAAGGGATACATCCACATCGCTCCAAGAAAAGTGGACACGGTTCAAGTGCTCTCGCCTTGTATTTGCTACGCATGAAAGCACATCATTTTCTTCTTTTTTCGAAAAAAATAAGCGTTTTTTCTTCACTGCCCCTCTTCACATGGCTTTAGCGCAAAGGGCGACTATGATGAGGATGGTGATGGTGGTGGTGACGGTGGTAGTGGTAATGTGACTTTCACTTTTTGCATTTTAGTCTCCTCAGCCGCCGTCGCACTGCGATTCCGATGAAGGATAAAGGGAACGTGTTTTCGTGTTTACTACGACTACGACCTCTCGCTCGAAATGACAATAGGGGGAAATGAAAAAGAATCTCTGAGGCTGGTGCTGGTACACTTCACTTGAATTGGATGGATGCATGCATGCTTGCATGTATGGCACATTTTCTAGACTAAATTGAACAAAATGTATCTTTCCTCCGAGACATGGGGCACATGACATATTTCCTGACCCGTATTTGATGCATTCCGGTATATCTCCCCGGAAGGCTGTAGTTCCTTCAAGGACTTCATGTCTGAGAGGGGAAGGACCCAGAATCCAGGAAAGACTCTGCTCTTGCTGGTGATGGTGCTGCTGCTGCTGCAACGTCTTGTCGTGTTGTGATGATGACGATGAGGATGACGAAGACGGTCCCTCCCCTTCCAAAAGGTTATTTCCCTGATGGTGAAGTGACTACAAAAAAAAACTCCAGAGAGGGAAAAAATACTGTGCCCTTACATCCTTGAGCCATTACTTCCTCCAGCTTTGAGCTCAATACACTGGGCTGAAGTGGAGGGGAACGGAACTCAA
>JAHZNH010000388.1:0-10869 GCA_027744355.1 Tyrannoseira gladiata
TTCTCATAACATTAGTAGATACAAAGGGGGTCAGCTGTGGGATGAACGGGTGCGAAACAGCGCAATCCCACAGTGCTGACCCCCTACGTTTGGATTAACATGGCTGGGGTACGCACATCGTATCTCTTAATGTTTAAGAAACTTGAGGAGACAATGACGGGCGTCGGGGTTTCTGCAGTGGATACGTGATGTATGAAGCCAAGTTAGATTCAATGCATGGCTCATCTTCAAGCATTTTTGGCGTGAATGGGTTTTAGGGATGCATTTCATGTTTCATGCGTGAGCACCATTAAGCACTGTATCTGTGACAGAACTATTTTATAGTTAAAATACAGCATGATCATGTAATGACACTTTAAAAACTTTGAATTTTGTTTAATGTGTCCCTGTCCCGCATCACACACACTTCTTCTGGCTGCCTCACTGCATTGAAAATTGATACCCTTAAAAACGTTGTACAGACTTAGACTTAGGAATGTTTGCATGCATTAAATAATAGTGGCATGTACTTAATTGAAACAAAAAACGCTTTGCAATAATAATACCTCAAAAAAGCCAATTTTTCGCGTAAAAAATCATCCCCATTTCAGTTGGAATCTGACTTTGCTCTCGTGAACATCTCGTTTCCAATTTTTTAACCTCGTGTAGTGAGATCCTTTTTTAAAAAACGAGCAACATTGTTTCTGTTCAGTAGTAGTGAAGTGTATAAATGTTCGCACAAAAGGCGTGATAGTTCAAGTGAAGAAAAACAAAGTTGCTCGAAAACTGAAATGAAGGAATCATGCTGATTAGCAGAACAAGGCTTTCATTTTATCCCCCTTCAATAATACTCCACTGACTCGATCCTGTCCTGATGGATTGAGAAAGATTGCAGGGATTCGACGCCGTTAAGATAGCTTCATTTTTACAAAGGGTTGTGGGAATATTCACACTGTCACCTTTAAGTGCAAGGATCAGCGTTGGATAATTTTATTTTAGTGGTTGAAGAAAGACGAAAGTCATCAGATCATATTGCTGCAAAACCCCATAGGTTTATTGGGAAAGGGGTCAACGTGCATGCATCACTGGAGACGAGCCGTACCTTTTTTTAGTGACTTTACCTTGGCTTGTGTTTGGCGTGGGTGTGTGGTTTATTATCCAAGATAAGTAATATGGATCCTTAGGAATTTCGCTTGGGAATCGAAAATGATGGGAAAATGGGACTTGTCGACGTGATTCCATTACTCCAATACGATCTCTCAATCATCTGTAGGGACTTGAGATTCAGTCCGTTTGACAACGACAACGACAACTGGTTGGATGGTTTTCAATTTGGAGTTGGATTGCATAAGAACAGTGTGCGCTCCTTCACGCCATGGTCTATCGATTTATGATTTATGATCAGAATCATCGTTGCATTTTGTGAAAAAATAAGTTGTATAGTTGCATTACTGGATTCGATTCGATCCATGTTGCATTAATAGTGCTTTCATAATAATATACATCCATTTTTCCCAGTGAAAATTTCTCTGTGGCTGTGAGGTAATAAGATGCAGAAGAGCTGGCGCTGTGGATTCACTCTTTCAGATTCACAATCGCAACCACAATTTACAACGCAACAGCAGCACCATCACCATCGTCATTGTAAATCCAAGAGGAGTAGAGGGAACGCCTGAATTGGAGTGAAATAATAATAATAGGAGTAGTATTTAGTAGGGAATCTGTAAATAGTACTGACTGACTTCAGCACTGCCTCTACATCTGCCACCATCAACATCATCGTCGTCACTCAGCAGAAGAATAAGAATAGAAATAAAAAAGGGAAGATTTTTTTTTAAAAAGGAAGACAAATGATTCGTCTCGCACCGTTACCCTTTCAACAACAACAACATCAACAGAAGCAGTCGCATCATCATCATCATCATCATTATCATCGCAAACAAAGCCAAGATTCAGGTAGTCTGCACCTTATTGTGTTTGTGGGATTCCTCCTTTTATGCATTTCATCAAGCTTCTCAGGTAATGAATGTAAAAGTGATGCAAATGGCAAGCAAATCGTTGTGTCCCACATTTTTCTGTAAAACTTCTTCCGGTTTCATTACTATTATGTAATGGTGTGGTTGATTTGTTCTCCCCCGTGTAATTCCAGTTTTGGCGAGTGGGCCACACTGTAATCAAGTCGGTCATGGTCCTGCCGACATCATCATGTCTTCAGGGCGCGTACAACCCGAAGTACTCTTGGTATAAGCGTGGCCACAAAACTTACGTTCCAGTGGTTCTGGATCCTTTGTACAGTAAAGTTTAATCCGATTTATGTTACTTGCATTGAATTAATTAAACCAGTAATTGAAAATCAGCGGCGATAGGAGTAATGTTAATGATTGCATTATTCTTTGATTTGACTTGATGAACCAAAATCCCAAAATGATTCAATCCAGGTTTGAAGGAGCACTCGACCATTGTTGGAGGCCTGAAGGAGATACAGAAGAAGACCTGTGTGGAGTTTGATATTTATGATGATGAGAACTCGCTCCATGGAAAGGTAAAAAAAAGGCGAAGATTATGTCTATGAAAAAGATTTTTTTGTGTTTTCTGGGGAATAAATATCATCGGACCTGATTGCATTACGGATTAGAAAAGTAGACGATTTAAATGATTTAAAGTAAGAATCCCAATATTTATCTAATGCTCATAAGAAAATGTGCTTTGATATTCTCGCAGGACTACGTTTTCATCACGCGGACCACGAAAAGAGGATGCTGGTCTTATATCGGTCGTATTGGTAGGGGCAAACAAGTAAGCAATCCTTCTTTTTTCAGCAGTTAAATATATATTTCATCTTCATTCATCCGTGAATCCTGATGAGAATCTCCCTGTTTGATTTCGGTCTGGTTGGGTTAGTTTTCTACTTACCTGCTGGCCATTGCACAAAATTCGGTGGATTTTAATCTCCTCTTCGCGGAAATAAATCGCTTATCGCTTTTATCTCTAATTTTTGCATTCAAGAGTTGAAAGTTGGAACTTGTCTTCCTTCCAGCAATGAAATGAATGTAGTTTTTTCTCTTTTTGGAGATCGACTTTTTTTGAAAATGAGATTGCAAAATGAGAAAAAAGTAACTTTTTGGGGGGGAAGAAATAAATCGCTTATCGCTTTTATCTCTAATTTTTGCATTCAAGAGTTGAAAGTTGGAACTTGCCCTCCTTCCAGCAATGAAATGAATGTAGTTTTTTCTCTTTTTGGAGATCGACTTTTTTTTTGAAAATGAGATTGCAAAATGAGAAAAAAGTAACTTTGTTTGGGGGAAGTCTACTTCAAGTCACATTTCGCGAAATTCAATAAAAAAAGTATCCACTTAAGTACTTCCTAGTTCTTTTGAGTCCACTAATAACAAACTCTGGAGAGGAAGGAGAAAGATTAGATTTCAGTTTATTAGATTTTTATTGAAATGCTGACGCATTGGATTTTTCCAGGAACTTGGCCTTCCCCCTGGATGCATTACCCACAGGTACGTTGATCTCTGGAAAGAAGGCCATTCATAATAATTAATTTGTTATTTCAAGTGAAATTCTGGAAACTAATTCATCTTTATAAATTATATTAAAGGACGGCCATGCACGAGATGATGCACGGTAATTATAAGCAAATTAATTAATTTTTGTGATGGAGAATGTAGTACCTTACATGCAAAAGAAACTTTCTTTTTTACTTTTCCAATTAGCCCTGGGCTTCAGGCACGAGCATATCAGACATGATCGGGATGACTATGTGGTACGTACTTCTACAATAATTAATTAAACCGATCAGTAAGTGTAATCCTCTTGGTTGAAGTTTGTTTTCCCTCTAATGGAAATTGATGATTGATTGCTTTCCCTTCCAGATGATCTTTTGGGGCAACATAAAACAAGGTCGGGAGTCGAACTTTCGGAAACGAGCAAACGATGCATCCGTCGGACCATACGATTACGATAGTATTATGCACTACGAGAGAAAGGCCTTCTCCAAGAACGGGATGGAAACAATCAGACCTTTGGTAAGCAAGCATAGTGCACTCGAGTGAATGATATTGCTCATTCTATGGTAGTAGGTTTGGTATGACTGGAGTGGCCTTTTGTTTACTCCTGCAGAAAAACGGGGTCAAAATCGGCGTGCGTCAAACGATGAGCCATTGGGATGCGAAGAAGATCAATATAATGTATGGATGCCATGCAGGCGGTGGCGGGCATGGAGGAGGGGGTCATTTATCTTGGTCACCGGGACATGACGATATAGATGATCTCCATCTTATTGATGGTCCATCCTTGAGTCTTCCGAGAAATGCCTCGTCTTCACCCCCAGAATCCTCCGAGATTGAAGTGGCGTATGATGAGTTGGACTATGATCCTGGATTAAATCCTTCCGTTCATTCCGGAGCAGATTCTCATTCCCCCAGAAGTTCCTACTACAGACATGATGATCATGGAGAACCCCATCACGATGACCACGGACCGAGAAGTTTCTATCCCAGGGATGAGTACCACCATTCCGGCCCTCGGCATCACGGGAGAGGTAATAATAACATCTGGATCTGGACACGGGTATCGGAATGAGAACCACAATCACCTTCATAACGATCATAACGATGGACCCAGTCATTTCGGACATGGGAATGATGATGACGATGAGCCCAGAAGTAATAACAACAACAACGGACATCCGCTAAGCTTCACCCACTTTTCGCTAGACACTTATCCCACCGACGGCGCAAGTAGAGAACGACCAGGGAGTGATAGGGGAGTTAGCGAAAATTACGATTTTTACGACTTTTAAACTTCCACTCTGAGACTTTTATCTTTGACTTTTGTTATCAGCGCAGTATTTTTCAACGGATAAGTAGCTACCAAAGTATTTTGTGTTAATTTCAGCAGAATTAAAAAATAATTTTACAGTTAGTCTGCTCTACTCTGTACTTCATGGCTAATTTGTAAATGCATTAGGTTAGAAATAACGGCTCAGGAAGAGTTATTTTTTCCCACCTCACCTCACGGCTGTTGTGATTTGAACATGTAATCATCCTATCAATCCGTAATATTACACTGCAATTAGGGTTAGTCATGTCATCATCATTCAGATCGTCGGCATCCTTTCTCTCACGCTCTCCTCAAATCCACTCCAAGGGCGAGACGAATCGAGACAGGAAGGGGGAAATGAAAACATAAGTTTGGCTAATTTGTCATGCAACTGTGGCGTATGATGGCATGGAGGAGATTAAAAGAAAATTAGGTACTCTTTTAATACATTTGGTGCTCACATCACCCCAAAAAAATCCTCGTTTTTATCGCATCACACCGTGCAATATGGATTGGATGGGAGGAACTCGAGAACGAAAACAAGTCCTTCAGGAAAAAAAGTTGGAGTGTGGTGCTTTGTGCACTGCAGTGGATTACGAGAGCTCACTTGATTTTTCCCCATTGCATCGCTATCCACTGCACCTGTTCCTTCCTCTGCTTCAACTTTTCATTGAAACATGGACAAAGTTGACTTGGGTTTTGGACTTCAACTCTTTTTACTTACTCACAGTCCAACTCCATACAGCTCCAACAACTTTGATCATAATCCCAACAAAAGCCCTTCACATCCGAATTACACGCATTCATTTCATTGCATTGCGTGTACTTAAGAAATGTAATAGGGTTTTTTGTGCGATTACCTACTTATTTACCTTGCTCTCTTCCTTTCCAGAGTAATACGTAGTGGCTCATCTTACTTATTTGTCCGCCTTTTTCATCGTAATAAGGGTTAATAATAACACTTCTCCGACAAAATGACGATTTTCCTTTTGAAGTTTCTGATATTGTTATTACAGCAGTCACACACAGCCATCACGATTATAATCGAGGTTTTTTTCTCGATCCGTTTCCCAATTCAGCGTGACAAGGTAAGACTGCAGCAGCTTCAAATCATTCTCCTCAATTTCGGGACATATTCTGCTCTTGACATGGCATAATATTTTCATTACGATTGCAATCACCATCCCCATCATCATCATTCTGAGCCTCAAAATTGCAAAAAGTATGTACGTAAGTATTTACCGTGGAAAAAAATTAGGTGATTTCATATTCATTTCATTTCACTTCATATCATCATCTTCTTCCAAAATACGTATTTCATTTTCCACCTCAATCCTCCTCATCATTCGTAATATCATCTGTTCATATCACATCAGGGAAAAGTCCTGTTCAAGGACATTATTCCTTCCCCAAAATTAAGCCACTCTTCAAGTTCAGTTCAGTTCAGTGCTCGCTTCGCGAAGTATGCATGCTCAATTCCAACTTCTAGTCCCAGCCATTACTCATACATTTCAAGGAGGAGATAAAAAATGTGAAGGAATGATGATGATGATGATGATAACAATAGAATCTTACTTATTCTCATTCCTCTCTTGTTCCCCTATGGTCCTTATTCATTTTTGAGAAGATTCCCCTATTTCTGTCGTTCTTAATTTATTGTCGACGAGCTGGAGCTACGTACTAAAAACTCCATCATTTTATCTTCTTGCTCGTTTGTGCGTGTGGCATGGTTGAACCCTTCCACTACATTTTTTTCATTACCGTGTGGTCTAGCTCAGCTTAGCCTGACTTCATTTAGTTTAGCTTCGGAAATTCTCTTACTTTAATGTATGCACGTCCACGAGCATTCGTCTTTCTTTGGTCACCCCACCAGAAAAAAAACTGAAGTGAAATGAGGTTTTAAGCCACTAATGGAATCCCATCTCATCCCATTGCATTAAATAGNAAACTGAAGTGAAATGAGGTTTTGAGCCACTAATGGAATCCCATCTCATCCCATTGCATTAAATAGCACCAACATTGGTTGGACCTATTGCACGGATGACTAAACGCATGCATATCTCTAATTATGTCACACAGTCAAAAGAAAAATATTGATTTTTTCCCACCCGCTCACTTATTCATTCATTGAGGATCTTGCTCTTTGATTATCTCAGCCAATTTAGGGAAAGCGGGAGAAGTCAAGGATGAGATAATTTATTCCTCTTCTCCGTAATTTATCGACTTCACTCCGCTCCACTCCACTACCCCACTTCTTCAGGCAGCAGCTAGCTCAGTCCCTTGTACTTATTAAGGAGCTCCGAGATACTAGATCCTAACGGCGGTACGATGCGGTGGCGAAAATGCACTGACGCTGATGACATGGTACAGCGGTGGTCTCGCGGTTGCTGCTGCTGCGGTCTAGCTTTTTTGGTGATTTATTCACAACTCAAAATAGACTACTGCATCCTCAATCCCTTTCAGTCCTTTCAGAATCAGAATAAGTTCTCGCGTATCCACAATCCACTCCAGTTGCATATAATTGCTTTTTGAAAATATATGCAGCGAAACGAAAAGCCAACATCGCTAGGTAAGTACATTGCCAGGCCAGGTGAGAAAAAACAGATTAGAGAGTCGGTTACTCTCTTCTACCCTACTACTACAAATTACCGCATTTCGTGCGTGATATTCTCACAAAAAAATTGTGTTTTTTATGTAGGACCAATGAATAATGAGGAGGGCTGAAGCTAAGAGGCATTATTTTTTCTTCGGCTTTCGATGAGCTCCCGTTTTTTCTTCATTTTCATCTTGTGGGTTCGGCTCGGCTACACCTGTTCTGTCGGCCCTTTCTGTGCGGAGTAGTGCTATTCAGGGAAGTCACGGAGGGATCTTCCAAAGGAATATTGTCTCATTTGGAGTGGAATGTGCCGAAATTGTCACATTTAATTTGCATAAAAACAATTAAGAGCATTTACGTCAGTAGACTGTGAGTAGTCTACAATTTGTTTGCACGTTGCCCCAGTTCTTCATAAACTTTAATTATGGCAATTGTTCCGGCCACGGTGGTTCTTCCAGAAAGTACTTTCTGCCTTCAGCATGCTATAGGGATAGCTCTTAATTTCATTTTTCATTTCTAGGAAATTGTTTTTCTTCTAATTTGGTTCGAGCATACCGTACATCCTCCGTGATGAAAGTTGGGTGGAACGTGAGCAAAACGAATCACCGACAGACTACCGACCGACGACAGGATGATTATGCTGAGCTTGTGAGACGGAGAGAATGTACGGAGACATGAATCCATCTTGCAAATGTACAATAGGGCTTTCCGCTTCCAGGGCCACTTGCTTGCGGCTTCCCAAAATAATCCTCCAATTTAAATAGACTTCTCTACTCCCTTCATTATTTATTCATCGATTCAATTCTCAATCAAGTCATTTTTTCCAGTTTTTGAATTCTATGTAAAGACACAGACACACGGTGTAATCCTTTCTATCTACTTCAATTCCATTTCGATACGCAATTTTTTCCTTTCCCTTTCATTCCACGTAAAGTTCGTTCCCTGGAAAAAAGCGGGGGCTGCTGTAGTTGTATTTCCTTTCTCTGCCGATTTTCCATGCATGTATGACTCGACAACAATGAAAAACCTACATTATAATGATTAGCATTATTTCTAGGTACACAATCATTTCTTTTTACGTAGAATGAGAGTGGTGGACAATACAAACACGGGGAGACGACAGCTACCACCAGATCGAACTACTCTGGTCTCGGTCGTCTTCTGTATATTGAAAGTAAATATCGAACGGTACAATATTACGACGAGGGTAGCTGGCTTACAAAGATTTAGCTGGAGATTTTGTTAAATCCACCTGTAATCAACCACTCTTATTGTGGCCCTGACATTGGCACCAATTCATTTTCCAGTAGGTTTGTTATGATGTAAATCATTTTTTTCATAATCTTTGTACGCATGATTTTTTATCAACGTTTTATAAATTGTAGATATTGCCGGGTACCGGTTGTACCACTACTTGTTACAAGCGCCGCTCACGTAAGTAGTTACGTGGTGCGTTACGTGCTTTGCTGACCTTAGCTTAGGTAGGGTTACGTGTTTTACCAAGCTTAGGTTGGGTTAGGTTACCTGCTTGGCTCTTTGCTCAGCTTAGGTTAGGTTAGGTTGGGTTACCTGCTTAGCTATTTGCTCTGCTTAGGCTGGGTTAGGTTAGGTTACGTATAATAATGCAAATAAATAAATATGACAAGTTACACCAATCATCCTCACAAAAGTTCAAAAATGATCCGTCTAGTCTCCTTAATTTTTTTGATAAAATAATAATACATCCAATCTACCCCATTTCATTTCCCACTCCCATCCTTTTCTTTTTACGATTTCTCAGTTTTCCTCTAAGAAAGAAATGGCACGGCACTGCGGCATTATCCTCTTATTCTCACCCTGATCCCCCATCTGCAATCACAGAATCACCTACCTCCACCTTTCATCATTGATTTCACTCAACTCTCACTTCTCCTCCTTCTTTCCCCATTCTTCTTCTTGAAGACAAAAGCTCTGCTCCTAGTTCGCAAATTATTTAGACGCTTTCCTCTCAATTTTCCTTCTCCTTTGATCAAGATCTTCCCTCCTTACTTACTCATCATCTTGATTAGGGAAAGAGTCGCATCGGGTTCATCACTCCAGCTACGCATGCATAGACATACTTACATTCTTACATATATCTATCCACCCACCCCCGAAGTATACCACTTCCACCTCTTCGCGAAAGCAATTTCTTCTAATTCTAGCGTGGGTCCATGCATATACGTTTCTTTTTTGTTTTATCTCATCAAACAAAAAAATGAAAGCCTTTTTTTCTGTATTCAACTACATCAAGGCAAAAGATCTGAAGATCAGAATACAGATCGAGATGTTTTTCCTCCTTACATTGTGCTCTTTCCCAGCATTGTGCATCTCCACTATTGCGGGGCATCTTCATCTCAACGTGATTTTGATCTCTCTTTATTGCGGAAAAAAACTCGGGAGCAGTGGTGGTGGCCTGGCCGGGTGGCTACTGCTTAAGTACATCTCACAAATTCGGCATTGCTCTTTGGAGTCCCTTGATTCTCACGCGGATCCTTCTTTCTTCGGTAGAGAAAAAAATAGATACGCCACGGCTCTTCATTTTTTACGCGAACCGAACGAAATGCTTCACTTGCCTTTTGAGAGTTGATGATGAGAAGGCTGCCTTCTGCCTTTTTCCATCCATCCAGTACCCAGCAGATCGCAGTTCCATGCAGTGAGTGCGGCAGGCAACGAAAGCCAGGCCGCAGAGTTTTCATAGTGCACAAAACACACACAACAGCGAACATCCACAGAAGCAGCATCCGATCCGAGGCAGGCTACTAGCTTCCCATCTCTCAACTCTCACTATTCTTTTTTCGGCAGAGAAAAAAATAGATACGCCACGGCTCTTCATTTTTTACGCGAACCGAACGAAATGCTTCACTTGCCTTTTGAGAGTTGATGATGAGAAGGCTGCCTTCTGCCTTTTTTCCATCCATCCAGTATCCAGCAGGTCGCAGTTCCATGCAGTGAGTGCGGCAGGCAACGAAAGCTAGGCCGCAGAGTTTTCATAGTGCACACGACACACACAACAGCCAACATCCACAGAAGCAGCATCCGATCCGAGGCAGGCTACTAGCTTCCCATCTCTCAACTCTCACTTTTTTCCCTTCTCCCTCTGGGAAGCTGTGGGATAGTGAAAAGGAGTAACCACGAAAGGAAAATCAAGTTCATCTCCCAGTCTGGCTCAGCATCTCGAGCCGAACGAATGGTGAGGAGGAGAGTGGATTGCCCCATATACCACAACATCACAGCACAAGTTACATCGCGTCTCTCTGAAAAATTATAAAGACTTCGGTCGGAGTTTTTTGTTCATCACATCACATCATTTCATTTCATCTTCCCCGGAATCACCTTCTCCCCACTTACTGACTTCCCACCTATCAAACACTCACTGAAGGAGAGCAAGTATCATATATCCCCTGAAGCTACCTTGCAATTACAGTTACGATCACTATTACCGTTAC
>JAHZNH010000389.1:0-10698 GCA_027744355.1 Tyrannoseira gladiata
TAAAGAATAGTGATGACACGACGGAAAGAATGACATTATTTCTGGAGGAAGTTGTTAGGGGAGAGCATTAGCATTAGCTGCGATGGGAATGACGAGTGTCGCCCATTGGAGTTGCATTTTTTTATTTCACGAAGCATGATGAAGATATCAGACACCAGCTGAATTTTAGAGAACACGACCTTAGGAAAAAATATTGTGAGCAGGAAAGCTTTCTTTCATACTTCCTTATGAAAAAAAAATATTGCAACAGCCACGTTCGTGCTGCCCTTTATATAACCTTTGTTTTGCTGCTGATGGTATTACTTGAATTCGTGGAAACACGGTCACATGATTTGATTTAAAAAAAGAATACTCCGTGCGTATCTTTTAGTTTTACATGTAAACCTACAGCACTGAACTGACTTGGAGAAAGGGTTCAATCAAAATGAAACATTCTGATGATTATTCCATTGTCTTCATGAACGAATCTTGTGGCAAGTTCCAGTGTATTCCTATGCAAAAATATTCTATTTTTAGAAGCAAAAAAGGAGGCATTTGCATTAGGGGAATGTGAAAGTGCACTGCAGACATAAATATCGAGTTAGCAAACCTACCAACCAGCTTGTGGCACTGCCAATGAAAGAGAAACCTGTCCTACATTCCTAGTTTTCAGTATTGTTTCTACTCGTCTTGCTTGATAAAATTCGACGAATGGTATATTGTAACGATGTGATCTCGTGCAAGTGGTAAGAGTATTAAGGAGTGGTAATATGCATTTATGATTACCCACAATTATACAGTGCTCACTGACCCAAATAACCAGAAATAGAATTCCCCGTTTTTGAATTGGTTCGACTCCCTCCAGTTTTAAATAACAAATGGGATTCTGGAAGTAGTTTTGTCACCACCACCATCATCATCAACATTTAGATTATTTTAAAAATTTTCCCAGAATTAGCATTTTCCTCCTTTGATGACGGCGACTAACTTACATGGATTCCTAGTTCGTGGTAGAGGAAAAAAGTAAAATTCATTTCATTTTCAATTCGGATTTTTTTTCCAGAGTAATATTCAAAGCACGAGCGGGAGCATGTTGCGCCGCTGTACACGTTTGAGGAGATTAAAAATTTCTGTTTATATTCCCAGCGTTGAGAACGTGCAACTCTTAAATTGCAGCGCTCTGCATTGGAAAAAAGGACTTGGCTCAACTGAAGGATGTACTTAGAGAGAGAGAAACGAAAAACATATTCAGCGATGGAGTATTCCAGAACTCATTGTTTTTTGCTCACTCGTAAAGCAAACAAAACTAAATTATTTGCACAAAAAAGAAAGTTAAGTACGTGCGGACTTTTTCATTTTCTTCCTTTCATGAATTATGATAGGGACGCTCCCCCGCTGAGTTTCCAAGTGTGTGTATTAGTTAGTCCATCTCTGAAATAAAATGAAACATGTACATTGTATTATTATGCTAGGGGGAATTATAATTCATGGAATACTTCTCTCCCTCTCGCATTCGCGATTCCGACTAGACCTAGCCAAACCAGCCAACCAAAATGAGAGAGTGGAGCTGGGGAGAGTGAGTTTAGCCCCAGCAGCAGCTTCATTTCTGCGCTGCTTCTTGGTGGAACTGTAAATTCCACTTAATATATTTTTTCCAGAGAGGAGGATAATGCATTAAAGCTACCTCCGATTTTACTGGAATGGTTGCCTAATGGTACCATTATTTTTTCTAAATTGGCTCATTCATTCTTCCCCGGAAAGTAGAAAGTGAGAATGAATTCTTTATGGAATAAACGAAGGTATAGAAATGCAAAAAAAATCCTGCTTGCACTTTTCCCAATTTTTCTATAAAAAAAGGTTGTTCATAAACTATAGCTCGAATCCTGAGCAAGTAGGCCTTCTCCTTTGACAACTTTTGAAATGCAGACATTATGAAAAAACGACTCCGACGCAGACAAAGACATTAAGGTCTAGACGTGGTATGGCCTTAAATATTTGCCTTGGACTCTGGATTGCATTCATCAGTACAAGCGCAATCTTTTCATTATCCATGCAAAAACATACGAAATGGAGAATGAAGCAGAAAACTACGCGATGTGACTTCACCTGATTTCTTCTTTCCCGTCCCACGCACGACAGGCTTCAACAATATACAGGAAGAAAAGTCAGCTCAATGAATGGAGTAGTCGACGTTTTAGTGAGGTTCGTGCTGATCGTGACGTTTTCCTCCTAGATGCTTGGCCCTTTTTATACTACTTATTTGATGGGCTTCAGTTTCAGACATCATTTCCAAAATTACACAAGGTTTTTTTACGAGTGCCTCCAACTAGTTCCAACAATATTTGGCCGAGGTCTTGAGTAACATTAAGGTAACCTTGTCTAGTCGTGCCATTTGCATTGAAACAGAGAATAAAACTAATTTGGCTAGATCACAGGTCATGAGAATCTGCTACGGGGTAATTCGGAAACTGAAACTTTTCCACTTTACGTTTACTTTCACTTTAATTTACTTTCTTTGAAATGGGGTGAAGTGTGCAGTCATTGTTGCAGCCAACGGCTTCATTCGCTTCTGCGATGTTTTGCTTTTTTTTGCCAGAGTCTCAAGGACTGGAAAGAAAATGCTTTTACTTTATACACTTACCTTGTCAGACGACTCCTCCATCCATCCCTTCATGTCCTTTAACAAATTTTAACTTAAAAATGTAGTTAACATTCGCGGGTTATTCATTCCGCTGAGCTTCCCATGTGGGAGGCACTACACCACACGTGCCCTATTTCAAATTCTCGAAAAGCAAAAGAAAAACTGTAACAAAGAAAAAGGAGAAAATTGGTCGTTTGTTTGATACCTACGAAAAAATGTTAATGCGAGCGAGGGACACAATACGACTGTCAGAACTTTACGTTTACTTTCACTTTAATTTACTTTCTTTGAAATGGGGTGAAGTGTGCAGTCATTGTTGCAGCCAACACGGTTTCATTTCGCTTCTGCGATGTTTTGCTTTTTTTGTCATAGTCTCAAGGCCTGGGAAGAAAATACTTTTACTTTATACGCTTACCTTGTCAGACGACTCGTCCATCCATCCCTTCATGGCCTTTAACAAATTTTAACTTAAAAATGTGGTTAACACACGCGTGTTATTCATTCCGCTGAGCTTATTCCCATGTGGGAGGCACTACACCACACGTGCCCTATTTCAAATTCTCGAAAAGTAAAAGAAAAACTGTAACAAAGAAAAAGGAGAAAATTGGTCGTTTGTTTGATACCTACGAAAAAATGTTAATGCGAGCGAGGGACACAATACGACTGTCAGTCATATAAATTGTCTCTTCTAAGTCCTCAACGTTTCGCATTTTTGTGAATGGCGAAATCGGAGAAAAAAAACTAGTAATATGAGAATTAGATTGTACGTGAGTATTTACTATTTACACAGGAAAAAAATTGTGGGGTATGCGTAAAATGACAAAACCTGTTAGCATCACATCACATCTCTACTCCCTCCTTATGAATAAATGACAATAATTGTAATGGAAAATCTAAAGTAGATGGAAACGATGATAGCTTTTCTCCTCCACTGCTCTCATTTTCTTTGAACAGCAAGAAAGGGGACAATTTCTCCCCCACAAAATTGGAGGGGGAGAGAAAATCTCCTCTTCAGGAAAAAATGGAATTGTACATAGAGGGGCAGATCAGATCGCTACGCTACACGTATTTACCTTCAAAAGATGCGGAGAAATGATCCATTTATGTCGTCAGTCGTCATGCCTAACATCGCATCAATGATGGCATAAGTAAGGAGGAGACAGTATCCAACCAAGCCGTAATAACATTCCCCAGAAACCTGATACTTTGTTCCTTTTAAGCCAAAAGCCATTATTCAAATAGAAAAAAGCACATAATTTGGTGGTTGAGTGAGCTCGATATGAAAGAAGGAGAGGAATTATGATGTTTTCCTCCTTTGAAGAACGAGGCTCTTCTTTTAAGAGTGAGTGCTCTTGAGAGACTTAATGTGCTAACCTTGTGTAATGCTATATATTTATTTTTGTGACTTTTTCTCGACTTACTTAATAGGGAAGGAAATACGATATATTATTTCTACCTAGTATTTTCCCTCTTAGCCCACACGTGAGCAGCAATCATGATGAGGATCATAATTATATGGGTATTCCAATATAGGGATATCAATGTCATATAATCGCTGTTGTATGAAGCTGAATCCGTCAAGCTGAGAATTATTGGTACAGCAAATATACAAAAGTCTAGGAAAGGTGCCCACGTCATTCTTTCCAGATTCTATGATCATCTGCTCTTAATAATAATCTTTTATAGTTTCATTGTCGAAATTATCGGATTGTCCTTCAAACACAGTATTATATTACATTTTCCTCCGATCATCGCTGCTGGATATTTTATGACGTGCTCAACAAGCAAACACGTAGTTGTGACGCGATTCCATAATCCATAACTTTGCAAAAAAAATAGCAGCAGTTCCAATCAATGTCATATTATTGTTGTTGTATGAAGCTGAATCCGTCAAGCTGAGAATTATTGGTACAATAAATATACAAAAGTCTAGGAAAGGTGCCCACGTCTTACTTTCCAGATTCTATGATCATCTGCTCTTAATAATAATCTTTTATAGTTTCATTGTCGACATTATCGGATTGTCCTTCAAACACAGTATTATATTACATTTTAGAAAAGGGTTCGCTTCCTCCGATCATCGCTGCTGGATATTTTATGACGTGCTCAACAAGCAAACACGTAGTTGTGACGCGATTCCATAACCCATAACTTGCAAAAAAATAGCAGCAGTTCCGTTTCACTCACACTCCACTTCAGTCATAGCCGAGCTTTATGACGGGGAATGTAACAAAAGATTTTCTAGTCCTGCTAAGAGCTAGCCAGTACGCCTCTATCTCGGTTGGCGCTGGCGTTGCGTTACAGTTGTTGAATAAGATACGGTACGGGTATCGTACGGTATCGTGTAGGTATTTACTTTCATAAATGATGAAGACATCAGCAAAACTTTTATAATTCAAGACGAACTATTTATGATTGTGATAACTCAACATTCTTCATTCTCCTTCTGACATACTCACTCTTGCCGCTCGCATTAGAGATGGGAAAAATGTAGCGTTTTTGGGAGAGTGGGAACTCTGGATGTGCAATTTTGATCGCCCCCGCCTTTATGGTGGATGTTGATGTTGACTGCTCACTCATGGTTTTTTTTCTCCAGTGCGGGAAAGAGAAAATCGATAGTCGCGGTAACATCTGCTTCCAGCTAGAGCGAGAACTGAGAGGCGCTAATACTAAGTCCCCATCCTCTGAGGTACTGGTGTAAGTAAGTAGTGCCTCCGCCTCTGCTGAAGAGATTATCAGGCAGGTTCTTTCAAAATAGGGGATTTTCTCCGTGAAATGCAATGAGATGCTTTGTGTACGACGCGCCAGAAGTTAAAAAATTCATGCCTGTATTAACGGGGTGGGCTGGAGCCTATGTCTGTGAGAAGGAAGTGACAAAAAATATTCCCATGTTTTCATTCAGAAAATAGATGAAGATAAAAAGTGGGGAATGCCATCACGCCCTCTCCAGCCAACAATTGCATATGTAAATGCATACCATTTCATTATAATGAGGACGGTTAGAGGCATGTACTAGTACATCATATTTTTAGGGAAGTTGAGTGCTGATAATCATTTTAGGCATGAAACTCCATGTCTATTTTATTGTCAAGGGGAGAATATGACAAAGACGATGGAGGACATTGAGTGAGCCAATATAGTTGTCAAACGGTGCTGACAAAAGATAATGGTTAGGGAAGAATGAAGGAAGTGACAAAAAATATTCCCATGTTTTCATTCAGAAAATAGATGAAGATAAAAAGTGGGGAATGCCATCACGCCCTCTCCAGCCAACAATTGCATATGTAAATGCATACCATTCCATTATAATGAGGACGGTTAGAGGCATCCACGAGTACATTATATTTTTTAGGGAAGTTGAGTACTAGTGCTGATAATGATTTTAGGCATGAAACTCCATGTCTATTTTATTGTCAGGGGGAGAATATGACAAAGACGATGGAGGACATTGAGTGAGCCAATATAGTTGTCAAACGGTGCTGACAAAAGATAATGGTTAGGGAAGAATGAATGGGAGAAATGAATGCATAGCGTGAAAGAAACGTGTCACCACGAAAAAATCAAATGAACTGGAGTTTTTGGATTTTCCCCGGAAAGACGGCTAGCTACATAGGAAAAAGTACATAGCCACTGCTGATAATATTGTTACTGATTGAGTTCGCTTGGTCAGCAGGAACTCCATTTTTGATTCAGCGATAGTTTACTGACGCCACTGGTGCAGTGGTGAGGTAATTCGATTGATTCCTGTTGCTGATCCCTGATTCAGATAAGAAAATTATGGATTGAGCTTTCCAACAAAACCGTGTCGATTGGGCGGGTACTGTATTACACGTGATATTGAAATTACGTGATCAACCCAAACCGAACAATCGATGGAGAAAGTAGTTTAAAATTTGGGAGCCACTGACTCCGCCAATGTGTTTAAATGTAAATTCTCGTTCAAATTTTCTATAATTAACTTTCGACTTTGTGAAAAAGAGGAAAAAGGGATTTTTAGTGGGTGAGTTGGGAATAGATTATATGTTATTAAGCACCGTTGGTTAAAAATCGAATGTGTGTGGGTAAACACGATAAAAAATACAAGAGTTTGCATGTCCCCCACTCCTTTGCCTTTGATCTAGACGGCTCATTCTGGGTAGAATGCAGCGTGGCGCCTCTCTACTTGAATCGAAGATGATGAGATGGTGACACCCAAATACGTAGCCCCTGTGTATAGTACGAGCGAATTCGTCGTTACATGCCATTCCTTTTACGAGTTTATTGAACACAACTGGATGACAGTACAGTTCGCTTCAAAAAACCATTTGCTATTCAGTAAGGACAGTTTATTTCGCCTAAAAATTGTTGACGCTCTGAAAATAAACATTTACTAACATGCATAAACAACGCGATGAAGATGGGCGGGCTTTGGAGTGCCAACTTAAATATCTTCATAGAGGCATTTTACAATTTTGCGCAATTTCCTCCTAATAGTTCATCTATTGTATGAACTACTTACGTCAGAGAAATATTCCAACCTCGTGTAGGTACAATAGCAAAAAATGTTTTGGTACCATTTCCCCCATCAGTAACATTGCTTATTTCTTGCCTACTTGAAAATTCTGCGCGCAACCCTTTCAGAAGACGAAAAAACTAGCCGGATTTACTGCTCTCCCTGGTAAGACGGAGGACTAAGGGCACAAGTAGGCTCATAAAAAATCCTGAAGAAGACATGTGCCACACAGCTTTACAAACGTCCAGAAGAAACCAGTTATTCGAGCTAATTATGACGTCCATCTCGCTCGAAAAAAGCATTTAAGAGCAAGTGCCATAAAATGGGAGCCTGATAGTACCCCCATCTGGATTTTATTGAGCATAACGCGACTAATTACCGCAGATGTCTCATTTCCTTTCCTCCTCCATTTCGTTGGTGGGCGAAAAGAAACCAAACCAAAGCGAGTGGTGTTCCGGGTGCACCTTTCGAAAAAGCTTTTTCGAATCGGATTATAATTCCCTAATTTGTTATGCACATGTACAATACTAAAAGCAAGTTAAGGAGGGAGCAGGCTGGTGCCTTTCCGGAGGGAAAATACTTCCTTTTTCTGGGGAAAACAAGTTCTCCTGAAAAATACGCCGCTCATTCCTTTTTTCTCGCTCCGAAGAAAAGTTTTAGGGGTTGTAAGCATGGTGTTGCATCCAGTGATATCAGGGAAGCTAATCAGGATAATGCACTTCTAAGTATGGTGTTGTCCCCGTAATCATGATCATCGTGCTCGTCGTTGTCGTCATCATCCTCAGCGCTAAAAAATCGTAACGATCCTCTTCTCCTAATTTCAGGAGAAAGGAATGAGTCTTTCTAGAATTCCAAAGTTTTGAAAAAAGGAACGTTTCCCATCATCTCTCCATCCCGAGATAGAAGCTGGAGAAGTGAGTCAGTGAGGAGATAAAAAAGGACAATAATTTTTAGCACTTACCCCTTTCACTCGCTCACCAAAAACACGTACGTAAGTGGGCAAGTAAGTACTTACATGCAAAAAACACGTACATAAGTGGGCAAGTAAGTACTTACATGCATTTCGCACTATAGGGTTTAGATATTTACTTCCCCTAATACATCTACTTTTAAAAGCATGAGGCAGGAATTAGGATTTTTCTCCCGAGTGGCCGACCAAATTCTTTCGATGGATTCAGTCGTCCAATTCACCCGATAAAAATCTAAGAGCGAAGTAACTTGAGAATTTTCCCCCATCGACGAAATTAATGGAATTCAAGCCAGCGAGTCATCTAGGCCAGTACGCCTGCAGTCCTCTCCCAGTCAAGCAAGAATGTTTCTGTGTGAATTGACGTAAGTGGGCAAGGTTGGGTTAAATAGTTGGGCAAAAAATAGATAGAGTACATTTGATACTTCAGCGAAGGTAATGTGATGTAGCGTGATGCGTGCATGCAACATTTACACTTCTAATGTGAGCGGATCCGAAAATGACCACTGGAACTTGGGCGATAGTAGCAGTGGTGGTGTAAAAAAAATTTGCTCCTTGTTACTGATCTGGATCTAATGCCTCAAAATCTAATCTCGTTAGCTTGACCAACAAAATCCTCATAACGGAATCCCAGAACATTTTCATGTATGGCCATGTCAATTACCTAATTTCTCGTGTTTTCGTTTCCCGTTAATGAAATAAAGATAGCAAGTGGGTGAGTTAGCGAGCAAACTAGCGGATGGAGTGATGCGGTGAGTTTTTGTCGGGGGAAGGGAGAACTCGATGAAGATAATAGAAAGGAAAAAAACTGAACTGACTTTCTGGCTTTCGTGGTCAGTGACGGTGGACTGGACTCTGGACTGAGCGACACGCATGGTTGACTTCGTTGTTAGCCTACGTATGTTTTTTCCGTGAAAAAGTCCCACTGACTTAGACTTGATTAAATAAAATGTGGAGACATGTCTCCTTCCCTTCCAAATGCTATTTCATTTTTAAAAGTGTATGTAACTGATCTAATGCAATGTTGTAATCATGTCCGTGTCCTCTGCTGGTACATTACTGGTGGAGCATTGTACTCTGGAGTGAAGAAGAGGCAGAGGAAAAAAAATACACTTTTTCGTCATGACTTCTCCTCTCCAGCGCAGTGATACAGATCACTGTTTTCTGCTTAGTTAAAACAAAATTAGACATGACATGGAGGAGCCAACACCAGAAACCAGGGGACTACCGCACTAGACCACCACCACCACCATATCGTGTCGTGACCGAAGTGGATTCGAGTGAAAAGCCAAGCCTAAAGTTTTCATTCTGCCCACATCTAATAAAATAATACTCCATGCTACTATATAGCCCACTCCGGCTAAATGCGAAACAATAAAGTTTTATGCCTTTAAAATATACAGAGGATTTCGTGATCCGTGGGAATGTACTTGAGGGAGACTCGCAGTGGACGTCATGCATGCGAGTTGGACAGGTTACAGGAAAATGGGAAACTTTTTCTGGGAGCGTTTTTCACTTTTTTTTCGTTAACAGATTTGGCAAACCCTTTCAGATTCCACTTTGCTATCTTCACCCTCTCTTCTTGGGATTGCATGGAAGTGAGTAGTGTTTGCTGATAACGGAGCATAGGGCTCCAAGAAACTTTTGTGCACAAAGAGAGAGCCGGAGAGATAGATAGTGGTTGATGGTGGTGGTGGTGGTGATTTGATTGCGTTATAATATCTCTGAGCAGGAGAATCTCATTTGGGTAGGATGCCTCCAGTATAAACTCCCCACATTCCGTGGGACTTTCTCTATGGGAAAAAAACTTCATCTGAAGGATGTAATGTGACAGTGGAGGACAGCGAGGTACTAATGAGAAATCTTGAAAGAATGTTTTTACGACTTTTTATCAGGAGGTTAAAAGCCTCCCCAAAAAGTTTCCCAGATCTGAGGGAATCACACCGAGATTCGGAAGAGAGTTTAAACTATATTAACTCTAAAGCAGAGTTAATATTAAAATCTCTTTGTGATCTGAAGCTAAATACTACGCAAAAGACAAAGTTTACAGAGTTAGAGAAAACGGTACTACCGTGTTCATATAAGTAGAAATCTGTTGAGTTTCCTCTGAATATTAGCATCCCTGGAACATCACTACTTTTACTATATGTAACTTACACATGCTATCATTCATTTCCTGATCATGAAAGACCCTAGCCCACTGATCCATTCCAATTTAAAGTTTTCCTTGTAATCCTACAACGCATTAGCTTTATGCGTATCATGGATTTTAATTTATCACAAAGCCCAGTAAAATTTTTTTAAAAATGAATGTGCCAATTTTGTGTGATAGTTGGATGAGCAATGTCATATCAATAAATTCAGCACTTATATGAAGATTAATGACTTCTACTTTCCATAAAAAAATTCTAACATTCTTCCTGGATTTTCCTACTTCGATACGTGCGCATGAATGTTTGTGGACTTTCTATTCTCTAAATTATTTAGTCTGCTGTTTCATCTATCCAAAGAACAATAAATGTTAATCAGTGATACAGGAAGGACAACACCTCCAAGAAAAAACTAGTGCTATACACTGAGACGCTGACGTATGGCTGTCTAGACTGCAAAATTAAAAGC
>JAHZNH010000391.1:0-14985 GCA_027744355.1 Tyrannoseira gladiata
AGAAAAAAAAAATTGCCTCGAGATGGTAAACTTATGTTAGCGTGATGATATTATTGCTCTATAAAAGTTCAGTTGGAAGCACACATGTCACACACAAAAAACTGTGAATGTGAATGCAATAGTGGTCCCTATCACGGAAAGGAATTTCTGTTGCTGCTGTTTACTACACGAATCCTATTTTCAAAGATTTCCTTCCCATCTGACGATAGGAGCTAGGCCCCTTTCTTACGAACAACTTGCTCCTTGAAGAGAAGTTTAGTGTAGCTCAGCTCAGTCCCCAATATTTTTTCTATTGGTTTTTGAACTGTACTTACTCGATATTCCGTACAGACCTAACCTTCTCAAGTTTTTCAAAAATTGGTTTACAATCGCTCACAGGTCATAAAACTATTTTCCCAATTTTTTGGCCGAGAATATAATATGTAATCACAACTCAAACTCCGAGATGAACGGGAGTGGAGTGAGTGGAACCTAATTGCAGTGGAATAAAATGTTTGAGAAAAGCAGCAACATCATCATCCCTCCTTTATTGTCAATGACCGGGTTCCATTGTTTTCCCAGGAATTCTATAGACAATAAATGAATGCAACTGTAACAATGTTGGGATCCAGTGATACTTATTTGCTTTATTTAAGGAAGTTTAAATTTTCCCCAATTTATTTGGGAGAATCATAAAAATCTCCGGAGCTTATGGAACAAAGGACAACTGAGCCGAATCGAATAATGACTTTTGGAATGGAATGAGGAATGAATGTTTTTACTGTAATTTGATTTGACATGATATGATACTCATGCTATGTGATCAAGGCTCGACTTTTCGTTCTCCAATAGAAATACTTGACAGTGAATGACACTGCGACGTGATCACGATAAGCTTCTCAAATGGCCATTCATGATACATACACTAGAGCCAGCCACTTTGAATACAAGTGCAACCCAGGAAAAAAACCTTTCAAGTAGACGGTGGACTGTAATAAAAATCCGGATCATATTTCGCACAAAAATGTATTTCTCATGCTTCAAGCCAAACAAAAGGCTAACTTGCCATCACACCACATTACACAAGTTAGAATGGAAAGGATTGAGGATCAAAATGTAATGATAATGCTTCCCTGCCTAGTCGATATTCACAGGTGAAAAAATTGTCCTCAAATCCTTCATCACTTGACCATGAACTTACCGGGCGATTTTTAAGGTCCGTTCCACTGAGAATAAATATTCCAATGTCAAATTCCAATCTCGCTCTTCTTTCCGATTTTCCACACACGAAAAAAACTCACTCACGGATTCAACATGATCATCAAGACCAACTCTCAAATCAAACTTTTAAAACTTTGCCGACGATGATAAAACGCGGGGATCTATAGGGAGCACTCACATATGCACTCTCTGATCCGATCTGTGTTAGTATTATCTTTTTTTAAAAAATTCAATGCAATTCTAAGGAAAACTAACAAACCGAAAAGAACTCCACCAATTTGGGAATATATTTTCTTCGACCCTTTCCAGCTTCCTTTAGTATTTCTCTTTCCCGAGCAGGTTTTCAGCTCTCACAATATCCAAAAGGAAGTCAGAACACAGACACAATGATGACGATGATGGTGATGATCATGCGTTCAACCTAACTAACTAGGAAACTAATTTAACTGGAGAAATCCATAACATCCGTTTATTTAGAGTTCCTTCTCCCTGCGCTTCACAGTTAAATAAATGTTGAGAACTTTTTTCCCTTTATGTTTTGTTTATTTTTTATCTGCAGTGTTTAATCTTCCTTCCTTTTTCCCTCCGGATGGTTTGGTTTCGTTAAAAAAATGATATTTACTAGCTTCTACGCGAGCCAATATAAGGCTTAAGTTCACGCATTCGAGGGGAAAAACGCACATGTACAATCATATCATGACCATGCACATAACTAACTGCATCACTTCATAATTTTCATTAGACGGAAAAACGTTGCTGCTTCGAATGTAAACACGGTGAGTGCTTTATACTACGCAGATCGTCACAACATGCACGCATTTCACCTATTTCAATATTGCATTGCTCCAGCGGGGAAGACAAGGAAGAATGATGCTTGTCAACCGTTTCTTCCAAAACTAACTTTCATTCCTTAAGGCTAAACGTAGTTAAATCAAAAAAATTTTCTCATAGAGCCCCGGAGAATTCAAAGGTGTAATTATTTCCAGCCCGCAAGATCAAAATTTTTTGACACATCCAAACTATGAGATGAAATGAACTTTTAGGAGCTTCTTCGAGCACTCACGCACACATGCATATTTACCTATACCTAGCACACAACTGATGAAACTGTCACCAACTGTCAAAAAGTAGTTCACCGAAATCTACAAAGTACAAGTATGTATGTTTTTTGCCTTCTCAGCAAGGTCGCCTGTCCTACTCACACACTGTCACTTCTTCTTTGCTCCTAAAGGATCTGCAGAGTTGAAGAAACTACTTAATCCCAAGTTTAGCGGGGCCACCCGAGTCTCCACAAAAAATATTTTTAACCGTCCACACCAGGCAGCGACTCAGAAAAGAGTTCCAACAACTTGTGTACACCTATGATCTTCTAACGATCATGATGGTTTTCACTTCCAAAATCCACACGATTTTTCCCTATCATGTTCCAAGTCACACCTTCCAAAGGGGTAATCCACAGCCATGATCAAATCAACCCCCTTAAGAATCCAATCTAGATCAAGAATGGGTTTACTTGAAATAACAAAAGAAAAAAATTTCCAATAATTTTCTAATGCAGTTTCTCTCCTGCCGCTAACAATGCCTGATTTTGCATGTAAAGTAGTAGTACGGAGGAGCAGGAGTCGCACAACAACATTCGGTCTGATTATTTTTTTCCGTAGGGAAAAACGTGTTTCGTGATGTTGGTGCACACAGTCTCAGCACTTGACTAATACTAACGAGGTGGTTGGTTGGTCGTCGCCAAACGCTCAGAGAAAAGAGACCATGCACAAACCTAATCCATCCGTGATCCTATTCCTATCCCATTCCATTCCACGCAGAATAATCATTGTACATGCATTAACCACATTACTACTTCTCCTTACTAACGTGCACACACATCATCATCATCTCCAATAACTTGCGTACGTACATACATACATATCTACAGACTCACTTTATATTTCGAATTTTTCATGCTGGTTTGCTCTCGCTGCTCTTTCCTAGCTTGGTAAAAAGAATTGAGAAGTGAACTGGTAAGTAAGTGAGTAAGTAAAGTAGTAAGTTTTTTTTTCAAGCAACTTTTTTCCACAATGCATAGCCAGCAAAAAAGGAAAGAAAAAGAGAGCCCAAACTCAACAAGCTATACAGCTTAAAAATATGCTTTTGTACCATGTTTACAAAGTAAAATGCCTTGCTTGCATGCCTAACCTGAGTGAGTGCTCCAAGACTAGGAATGATATGACCGTCTCTCTATGCACATTACAGGTCTTGTCAAAATGCCTGTCTATTCAGAAAAAAATGTATTTGTGTGTGTGAGTGAGTGAGAGTTAGATCCATTGCGTTGCATCGCATTGCTGGACTGGAATGAGTTTTTTTGGTACATGAGACGCTCAAAGATTGTTTAAAACGCTCGTAAGCAAGTCCCAGGGAAGAAAAAAGGCATCGCATCATCACCATATCATATTCGTCCTTCTGTTCTATCGTCTTCAGAAAGAGAACAGGAACAATTTTTTAAAAGAGAGAAGGATCCTGGAAGGAGCTCAAGTACATATTGGTGGTACTATACTTACTACTCCCATACTGTCGTGTCTTCCTTCTCCTCATATTTTATAAAAAAAGTATATCGGCCCTTAAGGAAGGCACGACAACAAAGAGAAGTGATGCAACAACAATATAATATGCTATGCAGACGCAGACGATGATGCCGATACAAAAGAAGGAGGAAGGCAAGGTGGATGGGACGATGATATTCGACCGGACTAGGGTGGATGCCATGTGATGTGGTGTAGGAAATAGAAACTCTTAAAAATATACTCTCCTAGCTTCAGCAAAGGAATGCATAATATATATGGTATCTTATCATCATCATCATCCTTCTCCAAAGTTTCCAGTGTTTTAAAAGCATTTTCTTCTATAACAATGATGCTGCTCGAGGTACCTTTGAAGAATTCTGAATTCTTTTTTATCACGCTGACTGACTGAAGTGATGTGCACGAAGCAACTTGCATGCATACTACTAAATACTAGCATACAGCATTACATATGAAAAAAGGGAGAACGGAAAGTTTACTCACCCAACTTTTTGTTTCACTGATGCTGCTGGAGATTTTTCTTTCACGTTGCGTTGTGGTAGTAAAAAAAACTGGAATACTTTTTTTTCTTCGGTGGATGGAATGGAATACAGAACAAGTAGATCTTGAGTCCAGGAGATGAATAAACAAGACTGGGTTGTAAGTAAGTAAAAAACTGGAATACTTTTTTTTCTTCGGTGGATGGAATGGAATACAGAACAAGTAGATCTTGAGTCCAGGAGATGAATAAACAAGACTGGGTTGTAAGTAAGTAGATAGTTGTAGTAATATTGGCTTCACCACCGCGAGTATTATTTTCTTCCTTTCGACTCTGCTCCTCTGGATACCTTCAAGAAGAAGATCTTTGGAGGAAGCGGGACTCAGCTTACTTTACTTGCTCAATGTTTACGAGTTCATAAAAAAGTACATTAGTTTCTTCACTTGCACGCACTAGTAGAATCAAGTATGCAGGCAACTTTGGAGGAAGCGGGACTCAGCTTACTTTACTTGCTCAATGTTTACCAGTTCATAAAAAAGTACATTAGTTTCTTCACTTGCACGCACTAGTAGAATCAAGTATGCAGGTAGGCATTTCGTTTCTTAAAATGTTCCTCCTAACTCATTTATCTACTCAGTTTTTTAATACCGGCCGAGTCGACGACGAAGTCGCCGTCATTCTGGATTCAAGGGAGCTTAGACGCATTTCACGTTAAAAAACACTTTCAAATTTTGATTCTTGTGAATCGTTCTCGGGATTGCAATGCAGCAGCGGGAACATCATTATCATCATCAGCATGCCCCTCTTTCTGTCCATGTGAGTGAGTGAGTGAGTTGACTTTCTTGAGGATCAGATCAGATCAAATCAGCGTGGCCTTCTTAGATAAAGGCAAGGCCAAGCCGAGCCAGGTCTTCGTTCATTTCAATTTCAATTGAGTCTGTCTCTCCCTTGTTAAGTTATAGGGTTAAGTTGAGAATCTCAGAGTCTGTGTCTCAGAGTATTAGAACTATTATCCCTTTTCTACACTTTTTTTGTCTTATAAGCTTCTTTTTTCCAATTTCTTCAGAAATTACAATTATGCTTCAATAACGAAAACCAAACCAAACCACATGGCCAAAACCAAGAAGGTAAGCCGAGTCGAACCAGGCTAGGCTAGACCTGTTATACGTTCTTTTTTTGTGTGTGTGGAGAGTCCAGAAAAAAAGAATTATATTTCTCAATAGGATAATATCATGGTAGAGGGTAGAATCACGTTATATTATGTACATACTCACACACCAGCCCTTTCCTTTCCAATCTTTAGCTTGTTGATAACACATTATAATAATAACAATAATAGGGCTTGAAAACGATTTTGTCTTGGGTAGTAGTGAGAAGGTAACAAGGAGAAGAAAATGAGGATTTTTCCCTTCTTTCTTTCTTACAGCAAGATCCTTCAATTCTTCCTTGTCGAGATGACTGATGATTTGGTGGAGGAATGAAGGAGGAAGGAGGGGGAAGGGAACCGCATTATTCTGTCTTGTCTTCGTCCTGGGTTGAGAGGGTATACTTTAATGCTTTTTTGTCCCTCTTTCGTGGGGTGTTGCGACTCCACTCGGATCTTATTAAGATTTTTTCTTGTACCTTGGTACCTTACTCCCTTTTCTTGTGCCTTGTATTGACTCTCGTTTCACAAGAGAACAAGTGGACGTCGTGACTGCAGACTACTGCCGTGGTAAGAGTGGTGGTGGTGGTAGTGGTGAGGAGGACTTGAATTTCTTTCCTTGAATTGTGGCAAGGAAGAGTTTGTAATCTAAGAAGAATGGAGGAGAGAAATAAATGGAATGAGAATGAGAAAATATGAGTTCTACTTGGAGGATGCATGCACGCCGTAAATGACAGAAAAGATTTTCACTGAAACACGATGAACAAGAAAAGGAAGGAAAAGAACTGAATCTGATGAGATGGGTACAACAACGGTATGGTGTCTGTATGTATCTAACTTTTATGTATGACCCTACCATAAAAAATGCACTCTGGTTAGAAAAAAGCATACCTTCTTTAAAGTCGTCTCCAGCCTTCTTGCCCGAAGATAAAGAGCCCGGAGGGTTGAGATGAGATGATTCTCCTTCTGTACAGTTTTACAACGACGAAAATGAAATTCTCATTCTTCCCTTCTGGAGGAAACGCAATGGCAATGCTGCATCAGCAAAAATAAGTGAGTTCTGGCTCTTGCTGCCTCTCAGTTGCTGGGAAACAGTTTTACAACGACGAAAATGAAATTCTCATTCTTCCCTTCTGGAGGAAACGCAATGGCAATGCTGCATCAGCAAAAATAAGTGAGTTCTGGCTCTTGCTGCCTCTCAGCTGCTGGGTTCAGCTTTTTATTGCGTGATTCCCTTCTTAATTTTTTTTGAAAGAGTAACAATGACGGGGACTTTAAGAAGAGGAGAATGAGGATGATGCTGCTGCCGATCTGCTGAGAAATAGTTATGCAGGAAGGAAAAGGACTCGAGGAAACTGGATGCATTCACAAGAGTACGTTAATGTAAACAACAGTCTCTGGAAAATGATATGATGATGATGAGAAGGAATACGATGATGTAGTAGTAGTTGTTGTTGCTCTTGTTGGTTTGGTATTTTTTTGTTTAAAAAATTCTCCAGAGCTGGGTTTGCTTCTTGTTGAGATACGCACCGTCAGCAAAGGAATGAGCCTCTGCCACGGCTTAATGCGAACTTGTTAGTCAGGTCTTGTTAAAAACGAGATGGATTTTATCCAGAAGCGAATAAAAAATCGGCTGAGCTGAGCTGAGCCGGAGAAAAATATGATGCGATGAGTTGAGATGAGATCCGATGTGAGGATGACGATGGAGTAAAGCGAAAAAATGATGTTGAGTTCCCTTACTCACTCTTTCTCAACATCCCTAAACACCACCGAAAGAAACGCAATAATACCCCGTTGTCACGATCGCGATCAGTTCTGCTCAAAACTCCGGTCTGGAGTGAATATGATGAAGTAGGTATGTGTCGTTGTAAAGTAGTTGCTCTGTGTGTAAACTCTGGAGAAAGAATAAGCGAAAGCCGGAGAAATGAGCTCTGATCGAGGGAGTGAGTGAGAGAAGGTGAAGCGAAAGCTGGAGTTGAGATGATGGAAAAAGAAAGAGAGCGCGCGGTGGTGATGGTGGTGGAAGTACTGCGGTGCTATACGAGTTTCAAGAACAAGTTGGGAATCCAATGCGATGCGAACGAGATGAGATAGAGAGGCTTTCTCCCTCGCTATTTGTGTTTTGTGGGAAAAAAGGAAGAATTCTCCGTGGATAAGAATCCAGAGTTCTGCGGAGCCGGAGCTTTCCTCTCGGTTTCGGGAATGGATGGTTGGATGCAGACATTTTACGGAGAATCTATCACCATCGTTGAGATGCTGGAATTGGGGGAAGAGCGAGAGAGAGAGAGAGTGAGAGAGGAAAAAAATGCTTTTGTCTTGCGAGTATAAGTAAACGGGTGCTTGCTTGCGTCGCGTAAGATTGAGTTGAGACCTGTGTACTTGGGATCAGACAAAAAAGGAGGTGGGTTGATTCCAATAAAAAGGGTCGGTCTTATGTTAGCTTCCCATTTTTATAGGATGATGGTCGCGCTCCAGGCCCGAAAGAAATATGAGACAGGGGGAGAAGGAAAAAATCCCGGAGAAATACACAGTACGTAGAATCGGAGAGAGATGGTTTCGCGTTTTGTGGACCAGACGAGCCTCTTGTCGCGCTTGTCCTTTATGAACTTTTTTTCTTTCGGACTCGAAGAGAAATGGTCAGGAAAGTGGACAATTAGATGGAAATCATACTTGAATAAATGTATTGTTTCCAGATATAGGTGAATGATATAGGTTTGGGTGAATGAAGAAATTAGAAAAACACGTATTTTCACAGGTGCTTAATTAGCTTAATACTTAGCAAATGCTACTGCCTGTTTTCTTCAAGGTAATATATCAAAGTAATTAATTACATTCAGAATATTTGACTGATTATAACTTAGATATCATAACAGACGCAATCAATTCGTTTAGGCTTAAACATGAAGTTTCATGAGTGACTTTCTCTTAGCCATCATTCCGAAATCGGAATGATGGAAATATGAACCGTCGCGGTATCTACGAACCGTTGATGGAAGCAACTTTATCTTTCTTTTCGGAAAGAAGGACTTGGGCGCATTCATTTTTTGAGAGTGAGACAAAGCCTCGAAGCATCATCTCAGATTCCTACCCATTTTCAGCTCCCATGCAGAAACTCAGCCACATTTTCCAGATTTGCAAAGCCAATAATAATGAATTATTATCATTCATTGAGATTTCAATCATGCCTAAAATTGTAGAAATAAATTCACCAGAAAATTCTGTCCAAAATAGTTACCGATTCAATCAGTAGATTTTTGAAACAAAGATAAAAAAGACAAGGATAAGTATGAATATGCGTAGGGAAAAGACGCGCATTTCATTTCATGGTTTTTTCCCTTGAGTAAAGTTGGCTCTTGTTCGCGTCCATACCGAGAAACATGCACGATTTTCATGTGAATTTCCCTACATTGTATTTTTTTAGCTTAGCTTTGGCTGGGTTGTTCGTTCTAAAGCAGAGGGAAGGAGCTAAGCAATACTTACTTACTTTACTTTAGCGTGATGAAAATGTGTAAGCTTTTTCGTTCGCTCCTTCATGACGGTAAGCTCGGTAAGCGAAAGAGAAGAAGGGAACAAAGTGAAGTGATATTTTACCCAAAAAACATCATCTACTCACTCACGTTTTCCTTCTAACCGATTCCGATATTGACTGCGCCCGCAAAGAACCACCCATTTGAAGCACAAGCCAATCCTTTTGTCGCTTTCTTTTTCTGCGCCTACCTCCTCTTTGAGGACCGGCTCTTTGATTCCTCTCTCCCTAACGTGATCATGTTTTATGTGGAGGAGAGCTCTACAAATGATACGCTCGCCGCTCTCAATCCATGTAAAACTCTGTGCTGAGCTGAAGCGAACGACGATGATGATGATGAGTGCGAGGGGAGTTATGTGCGCTGCAGTTAGCTAGCTTTGTACAAAGCTCTTTCAATTCTATCCATATGCAAGCTTCTCTCATTTCACGAGCAGCTTATCGTCTCCTCGCAGTTCGAAACTTTATGGCCACCTTGTAGTCCCAAAGAGTATCATTAAAAATGATAAATTTTCTTGAAGAGAGGAACACGAGTTAGTGGATAGGTGGCAGGAACAAAAAAGGCTTCTGTGCTGAAGAAATTTTGTGTGTGACCTAACATTACCATTATGTTTGAAACATTTAAATTCATGCACGAATTGCTTTAAGAAACTTGAGATTCATTTCTCTATTCGAGATTTTTAAAGACAAATGTTATAAACGTTAGTAATCGTATGCTTTCTTGGCCAGCTTCTTCACTTTCAACAGCTTCATATGCATATAACTATCTTCTCACATATTCATGTTCATGTCGAAGATTCCCAATGTTAGCAGTCATTGTTTTAACACCGGATCTTACTATATCTGGTACTACTATAATTCCCGAACACGTCCTGCTTCAATTATGGGCATCGAAGATGTTTACGTAAATGTATTGAAAGAGATAAAGAGATTGTACTAATTTAACTTATAAGAAAACCTATGTTTTGCAGGAGTGAAGCCAGAGTCTGGGGCGAATAGAGAATGTATGAGAAATCTATTTCGATCACTTAAGTACTTATGTAAAAGTGATCCTAGTTAATTTATTATAGAGAATTAAAATAGATTTTCTTGTCACCAATAATGCATTATGATATAAGGATTATCACAATTACACTCAGTGAGGAACGATAACATAAAAACAGAAAAATTAACTTGTAAGTCAACTTGCAAGGTAAATTCGCAATTTATTTATTTTTCTCCAGTTCATTCATCCGTAATTAAGTAGTATATGATATTAATATTACTCTAATATTAATCATGTTATACAAATCAAAGTAACATACTAATTTTGGGCGAATCAAATAATTGCAGTTTTACGATGTGCGGCACCGTCATGACTTTGACGCAGGTAGAAACGCCAGGACGGAGTAAGTCAATAAAAATATCGTGTCAATCAGTATTTAATAGTATTTATCTAACCGGGAATTTGTGGAGTTTGCATATTCCTGCCAGCCACGCTACTCCCGCATAAAAAATCACTCCTTCCAGTGGATATTTAAGATGATTTCTGCTTGCCTTCCTCCATCTGGTCCCCATACAGAAGTTGAAGACAGACCACCATCTTATAAATTAAGTGAAGAATATAAGGTTGATAAAGGATTGGAAAAATTAGATATTAATCTGCATTTAAGAGAAATACTTATACTCACCACCACTACTATAAGGATGATTAAGACAGTTACAGCAATGATTTTTAGCAAGAGACGAATGTCCATTTTGATTTAAGTATTTACGTCACTTTGTGTTCCAAATTGGATCTCCCCTATAACATAAATGAATATGTCAATCTTTAATACGCATGATGTTGAAGGATAACGCAGTTTAAAACTTAATAAAAATGCACTCGAATATTATGGCATAAAATGAATGCTTTTGGTGTGCGCTCACCTTCGCCAACAATGTTTTAGCTATTGCAGAGATATTCTTGGAATTGGAACTGGAATGCAACGATGCAAAAATACGTTATTTGCAAAATTGCAGCTATAGGGTTTATCAGAACAGTAAATCTGACACGAAGATAAACAAGGGAAACTATTTTCTTACTTCCAACAGTCCGGATAGATGTTTGAAATGATTCACCGTTTCAGAAACTTTCCAGCAACCATATCATTTTTAAAAGTGCAACCGGTCTCAATTTTTTTCACTTGATGATACCAATGGCATTTGAACATGAACATTTTATTCTTCATTTAACTTGTCACAATCCGAATTCTTTAGAGCAATAATCAATATTTTAAAGCCAGCCAAGGTTTTGCGTGCCTCTATATGGTTCATGAACAAAGTTGTAATGTGAGCAATAGTCCTTCACAGTCGATAGAAACGAACTAATGAATATTTTATTAATGACATTAATGAGTATATGACCACCACTAGCTCCCACTCGGCACGCAATTTAGGTCCTATTAATTAAGTACCTCACGTATAAAGGATAGGAAATCCCCTCTGACGTCAATATACTTTTGCCGTTTTTAACTTTATTCTTTTATTCAGGAAAACAAATACAGTTAAATACATATTACAGAAACAAAGAATCGAAATCCGGGCATGGAATCACACGTGTCGCATGGATTAATTAAAATTGTGGCATGTAGCTTATGTCTGTATAAAAACTCATCATAAAGTAATAGCTAAATCAACTCGATGAAAGTCTAGGAAAACATTTACAACACCCTACATCCAGAATAAAAGTGAACAGACAAACCCTTTTGTTTTCACTAACTTCAAATTATACCATGATTAGAAAATTCTCTATCGTTTATGTCACCTTAATAATTCTCGAAAATAGGTTAGCCCTTGGTAATATCAGAGTTATTAATCTTATTTTGTTTTTTGGGCACTTTTATCGGAATAAATAAATCCTCATCTGAACTTGACTCATACGAATCGTTTTCTTGGTCAGCGTCGGAGGACTCAGAGTCGGAAGAGCTGCCGCCGTCGCTTTCCATTTCGATTCCCCAGTTTGCATCTTCATCTTCGTCTTCACTTGGCAGTTCCATGGCGAGAAATCCTGAAGGTGGTTTTGCGTAAGGGTTATTATTGTCAGGTACTTTGCGGACGCGTTTGGGTTTGGTCCTGACAATATTGGAGGGCTCTGGTTCAGGCGCTTTCACATCCTCTTGGACTTCAACGGGAGGACTGGCAGCAGCCGCTTTGGGTTTGGGCTTGCGCTTCCTTACAGGTTTGATTGGTTCGGCGGATCTGTAGACGGGACAAATTCGTATCGCGTAACAAGCGAGATTCATCGTCTCAATAAATGGATATTCCATCTACAAAAACAAGCCAAAACAAACAACAACAAAATATTAGCACTAGTATTATTATCTCTATTACACCAAAGGCCACATAAAAATTATTTTAATAAAATAAAGTAATAATTATTTACATCGGATCAATCATGTGCTCCATGAAGATTCCATCTTAAAATTATTTTAATTTAGTACTAAATGTATTCGAGACTTACCAATGATTTTGCGTTAAGGGATTTGTAAAATTCTTTCTCCTTGCTTTTCATTGACTCCAAGTCAGCACCGGCACCTTCTCTTTCGCTGTCCGATAAATATCCGTGAGGGACCATCCAGCCTTCTTCCTCTTCTTCATCCGCATCGTCCTGATCCTCCTTTTCTTCTTTATCAGAATCAACAATTTCTTCGCCATCTTCTGGTTCGTCTTCCCATTCATCATCAGAATCAAATTCGTAATCGAGATCCTGCAAATCAATTTAAAAAACAGGACCTCCATGAACATAAAACAATAGAGAAACACTACCAATAATCTGTCAATAATTTAATAATTTACCTCTTCACGAGCCAATGGTCTTCGAGCAGACACGCGTTTCGATTTTCTCTTCCATGTTCCCCAATATGCTGGTCTTCGGTTCTCATGAAATTGAAGCAATTTTATCCTCCACTTCAAATACCCCGACATACAACGTGGCTTTTCAATTTGATCATCAATAACTTGTATCTCAGAATCCTTCTGGTATTTCACTTCCGTTTTGCCGAATTTCCTAGCTTTTCCGTTTTTCACAAACTTGACATACTCTTTTGGATCATTGCACCCAGAATCTTCAACATTAACATGGTCAATCGCTGACTCCAGGATTGATTTTTCATAAGCTGAAAGTTTTTCTCGTCTCCATAAAGGAGCCACCGCCATGTCAGTTTTGATTTGAAAGGGCAAGGGGTTAAAATATGATACACTTTTGGAACCTTCTGTCGTTGTTGAAGTAGCAACGTTGCCAGTTTTATCTTCTGTTGCCTCTCCGCCGACGTTTGAGGTGATAACAGGAGCCAAATAAACATTTCCATCGCCAATTACTTGAACCTTGGGAGAAGCAGTCTTTTGGAAGAAGTTTGTAAAGAATTCTTTCTGTTTCGCTTGGAGCTGGTAGGAGTCACAGGTGTTTCCGGAGTTTTAAAAGTGCTCGGATCCAACTTGCCAGAACTTGAGGGAGTACTTGGCAAAGCTGGTGTTGAATCCGAATCCGATACCTCCATCTTCTTTTCGATATTTATTTACTCCACAGTGATATTAAAATAGAGCATCTGCCAGTGCCAACTAACAATAATTAAGGTCACTAAATCCTGAGTAGTAAAGGCAGACTGATTAACTTCCTTTCTGACTGGCCGACGACGCACTATTCTTATTCAATCCTTGAACTGAAAGGTAAATACACGATAATATTACATTTACATTATGAATATCAAATATCAAGGTGCCATTAACTAAAGTAGGAACACAAAAATTTACAAGATTTCATTTCCTCACCTCAAACCTAACTCAGACAAGACCTCTGCATAATAATAAAATGCCATTTACCATTCTCTATTTTTTTAGCCGCAATCCACAGCCCGCTCTTCTTTCATACAAAGATCCTGCCTATGATACACAACAGAGACAGGCTGTATCCTGTATCGTGGAAAAATACTTTGTTCTCCCTTGTCGTTTCACATTTCCCCAAACAATGAGAGAGATGAACAAAGACTTTACTTCTCTGTACAATCAAATAGCTTGGGTTTAAGCCTACCTAACGAGGGGAAGGAGATATGAGAAATCGTTTGGGAAGAAATGAGAACTTCGAAACAGGGCAATACTAAATGCATGAATTAAAATTTAAATGTGAGTTTTAACGTTTTGAAGGATGATTTATGGTAGTAATGGCAGTAGCACCCAACAGTGTCATCTGTTTTTCATGGAAACTCACGGAGAGAGACTCGCGCAGTCGCAAATACCTTTGAAAAATATGTGCGTACAAAATCTTACTCTGTGATCGCGACCATCATCAAATGCAAGCGCCACGAGTGTTATTATTCATTCCCCATTAAATATTTTTCTTATCTCATCTTCAGTTTTTAACAGTTGCTTCAATTTTACTATTTCTTTAAACGTTATTAGTAAGTAGGCTTCTAGTAGCTGAATTCTTCCATCAAACTATTTCACTAACAATTCGACGCAGCCTTTGCAAGCATGCATGAATTCATTTGGACGCTTCGTCACTGAACCAACTTCGTAAGAGTTAGTCAAGGAAAAACTAATTGACGAGCTACTATTATGGTAGGTTGGAATTGTTGAAGGGTTAGATTTTTTAATTACAACGCTGGAAACTGTTATTATTTTGGAGTACTCTTTACTTGACTTGTAATATCAACAAAAATTAATAACCGAATGCTTATGGGCGTCACAGAGAGGAATACGAAGAACCTTTTTAAATATTGTGATGCTAAAAGCAATGCACTTCATTATTGGAAAATCACGCGGATGTTTATGTTACAATGTATCTTTGTAACTGTTCTGCGGTATATTCAGCACAAGAAAATTTTTATGATTCTCTCCGGCCAACGACTCACAGGGTCACTCAAAACCCACACACCAACAATCGTGATCACTTATGAGATGAGTGCCAGACATTTCAGGTTTGGAGACGGGCAAAACTAATAAATTAATCGAGTAAGGTATAAGTACATACATAAATATAATGTCCTGTATCCAGTGTTGTACAATCTTTGAAATACTGGATTTCAAATACGTATTTAAATTCCTTTTGTGG
>JAHZNH010000393.1:0-14351 GCA_027744355.1 Tyrannoseira gladiata
TACTGTGTCGAATGAATCATCATTCCGAAGCATGATTGCATTGTGAAGAATAACAACCTGAAGTGTGAGTATGAGATGGGCTACGAAAGGAAAAAAACCAAAAACTGTATGGAAAAGACCCAGAAGAGCAAAGAACAGCTGCATGTCTATTCACATATTGAGGTAACGAGTCCCGGCTACTTCCTGCGAGGATTACTGAACATTTAGCAGTAGCAGGATATTCAAGGTGTGATCTGATTGAATCTGTGCGCTCGATGTTGAGCGCAAAATTAGCAAAGTAAAGGTGAAATAGGACCTTTTGTACGTGGATTCATTTGTCATTGAATTGAACCATAATCATGATATCATGAATGGATGCAGTGGTTGGATTTGTTGTTGGATCTCGGTTGGTTGAATATACATGCTTTTTTAATAGCTGGAACGATTCCGTCAGTCAGTGAGAGTGCTGCTGCCTTGCAAAAATAAACAATAATAAAACGAGGATTAGTAATATCGTGTGGGTTTTTCGCATTCTACATTCTGTATTGTTAGTTTAGCTTCAGTCATCTTCTCAGCTTCAGTTAATCATCAGTCATCGCTACAATGGGGAATGATATCATTAGTGTAGAATGGTAGTTAAAAAAATTGTGATAAAGACACTCGGAAACGACGACCAGATTCGAGTTGATCAATGTGTATCCATGGTTGTGGATTGAAAAATAATTGATTTGTATGTGAACTAACAGCAAAATCGAAAGTGAAATTCCCCACCACAATATACAACACAGACATACAGAGACACTCCAAGATGGGACTATTCGGAAAAAGCACTCCAGTGGATCCTAAAACGCAGGTAGGGTGGGACAGTTTAAACTCTAATTAAAAATTTTACTGAAGAGTATACGTATAAGATTTTAAGAATCCTTGATCGACACGCTTGTTGTAGCTTTATTAACGTTAAAATTCAAGGTAACCGAATGGAGGAAGAAAATCAGGCGCGAGTCCACTGCCTTAGACCGTCAAATAAATGGTAAGTAGAGTGGATATAATATACATGTTTTTTTTCAGAATTTTAGTTATTTAAATATGTAATTACGTCGGTAGTAATGAAGATTTCACTTTGAAATGTATTTTCAGGCATACGCAGAGAAGAAGAAAAAATCAAGCGGTCGTTGAAGGAGGCCGCGAAGAAGGGTGACAAAGATGTTTGTCGAATTTATGCTAAAGAACTAGTCCGTTCCAAAAAGGCAGTGAGTAAAATATATGCGTCGAAGGCAACATCTGAATTCGATACAGATGCATATGCAAGAGCAGTTAGGTGAGTGATGATAAAGAAGTGTACTAGTAGTATGTAGCTGCATGCGTAAAAACTTTACGAATCTGTTTATTTACTTAAATTAATTTATCATTTATTTTAATTAATTTCAGCTATATTGAAGACCGCATATGCAAGAGCAGTTAGGTGAGTGATGATAAAGAAGTATACTAATAGCTGCGTGCGTAAAAAGTTTACGGATCTGTTTATTTGATTTATCATTGATTTTAATTAATTTCAGCTATATTGAAGACCACCGGTTCCCTTCAAAAGTCGACGCAGGTTATGCAGGCAGTTCAGGCTTTAATAAAAATTCCAGAGGTGGCTCACACAATGAGAGAGCTCTCAAAGGAAATGATGAAGGCTGGAATTATGGAGGAAATGATAAACGATACCTTTGAAAGTCTTGAGGATCAAGAGGAACTGGAAGAAGCTGCAGATGAGGAAATCGACAATGTATGTGTTAATTTTCAACAAACATTTCTGGAGGAACATCTGTAATATGATTTTGATCGACATAATTTTGAAACTGTTTTATGATAGATCTTGTGGGAAGTTACGGCAGGACAGCTAGGAAAGGCTCCAGCCGCCGGTAAAGAAGCACTTCCCTCACCAACTCCAGTTGCCTCAGCATCAGCAGACTCGGAAGACGAGGATGAGGACGAATTAGAAAGAATGCAAAGTCGACTGGAAGCAGTTGAAAAGTTAGGGATAGACGTCGGTTTCACTGCGTTTTGTATGTCATTGGTGCAAGGTGCATTTTCTAACTGGATGGCGTAATAATTCATTGGGAGCGTAATCATGAGATAGACTACCAAACTATAAAATTTGTGATGTTACCGTTTCCGAGTTTTCCCTCATTTCAAAATTTTTGTTGCTAAGTCGCCTATTGAATACTAATGCAGCGACAAAGGATTTTACCTTCCTATGAATCGTAACTTCGTATTATAGTACGCATATTTACTATAGCTTTATTGGAGAAATTCATATGCAACCTCATTTTGGAATAACCTTATTCATTCAATTGAGCGACTGCAGTTAAATCCTTTAAATGTTCAAACAGTACCTATGGTTTATGTTCACTGCAACGTGCCTTTACTAATAAAGTATTATTATTTTTCATGTCAACATACAATAAAAAAACAACATCGTTTGAACGCTATCGCCACTGGGGCGACTAAATTAAGTAAATATTAGTCCTCAGTTTTGGTTCATTGGTTTTGTGGCATTTCGTAACCCTCTTTCTTTGTCGATTGCGTCATCTTTACTATGTTCATATGTTTAATTAGATAAACATTGGAACCCACCTACATCCAACAGAGGAAATTGAAACTTGTTTGCTTAGATACCCCCATTTATTCCGATAATTAGATGTTGTGTTTATCATTGATTACAATAATTATCTTGACGCAATTACTTACTTTCTTATGAAATGAAAAACTCTTGTCATGTGTGTATTGTCGTGGTAGTGTTTTTCAGGACGAGGTAAGAACGTCTTTTAGAAAATGGAGTACTTTGTTCCTGAGAAATTGAAAGCTTCTGCGAAATCGAAGTTCCATGTTGGAGCATTTCGAGTAGAGCCAGATAGTAAGAGTGACCTTCAGAAATTTGGTGATGGGAACGGTTTGCCAAACTACGATTGTTTCTATGATAGTTGTTTTTACGTTTTAAAGTTTGCGTCCTTCATAGGTCTAAATATATCGGTTTCAAGTGTTTCGCAAAATGATAGGCTGGGTTCGGAAAGTGAGCAGCGTTACTTTCGACTGTCCCGATTTTTTTCGGTCCCCTCACTTTCCAATTTATTCTTCCTTTTGTCATACTCATATATGACAGTATGGATTTACAACAATCTGGAAGAGCATCTTGGTATCTTTTTTCAAGGCGTTGATTATTACGCTTTAGCAGTTGATGTTATCACAAACTTTCTTCTGGTCACCCTATTACTATTTCATTCAAGATTTCGGGGAAGAGTCCTTGTGAAACTACTAAATCAAGTGCGGGATATCTACTTGTATTTCCAAAATCACGATGACTTTATTTCTTCCAAGAGAATCAAATATGTCTCCGTTTTGATTACCATCATTATTGTCACCACGACTCTGATTTATGGTAGCTTGTTCCTTTACATAATTTTTGGTCTGACGTGTACCTACATTAAGGATGATTACGTGACATTTTCATTCGTCATGCAAAAACTGGGTCATTTTGCTCTCCCACTGTACACCCAAACTTTTGTCGCACTGTTGGTTCTGATATCGGATGTCATTTGCCAGTTTTATGTACAAATGGCGAGTAGGCTTCGCGCCGTTTTGACGCCTGACAGTGTGGATCAGAGCCATGTTCCTCTTAGAAGTCTACGCTTCCACGTCTCATCATCACTGCAAACATTTCAGGATTCAGGGGGTGCTAGTCATCCAAGAAAATCGAAGTTGTCCCAGGATATTGAGACATTCCGCTTGGGGTTCGAGAAGCTCCGATCTACGGTTGAGACCACGAGCGAATATTTCGGAGGTTGCCTCTTAATAATATGTTCCCTTTCAGTGGTTTCGCTAACCGCTTCATTTTACACCATAATTCTGAATCAGACCAGTGGAGAAGTGACAACCGATCTAAAGGATGAGTTGGAGCACAGGCAAATTCAAAAATTCTTTTTCATGCTTTGGGCATTCCATTTGTGCTTTTCATTTGCCAACCTCAGTGCGGTCTTAGTTTGTGGACAGCGAGTGACAGACGCAGTATGTAAAGCAACTTTTCTAAAGCTGAAGATATAACGATCTCGTGTGGTATGAGTTAGGTAGAATGTTGCATTTTTGTCCTTCTTTGTTTCCTACAGAGTTCAGCGGTGGCTAGAAGTATTCAAGAATCTCCAATGACACGGATTGATCATGACGCTGAGTTCCAGGTAATAATTTCTGCTGCGAAATTTTTTATGATAATTGAAATTGTATTTTTGTCCTTCTTTGTTTCCTACAGAGTTCAGCGGTGGCTAGAAGTATTCAAGAATCTCCAATGACACGGATTGATCATGACGCTGAGTTCCAGGTAATAATTTCTGCTGCGAAATATTTTATGCTAATTAAAATTAATTTTCTTTGACTTGGAATAAATGGGATATAGCTACATTAGCTTCATATTTAATTGCAAGATTAATTTGCTGCTGAGTGCCATTCACGGATCTCCAGTGGAAATATCCGCTTGCGCAGTCACAAAAATGAGTATGAGTTTCCTGGCGTCCGCTGTTGGCAACGTGGTCACCTACATCTTGGTTTTGCTTCAGTTCAAGTCCTCATGCTCGAAATCATGAATGAAATTTCGTCAAGAAAATGAGTTTATCTCATGCCATTTTTATTAATATCATCATATTTACTTTACAAATTAAAGTCTGTGGATTGACACACGTTCTTATGTATATATATACCCAATGCATGCTCTTGGAGAACAATAATAATAAATAGTAATCTGATGCTTAGTTTGCAAACAAAGTCATTAATCTGGTAGAATAGTTCTATTAACCTGTGTTGACTTAAGTCATTAAGGAAGAATACAAACAATGGAATAATTGGAATATATATATATAACGTGTAGTATAACTGCTATACTTAGATACATCAAAATGGCAAAGCATGCTCAAAATTCGAGTATCTTCGCACTTCTTCCATGCCTGTTCGATTAGAGTAGTTTATTGAATGTAATCAATCAATTATTATGCAATTTTTCGCAGTTACTTATTCTTAACCATTTGGATATTCCAATCCCACCATTCCCACTGAACAGACCCGAATTTCCCACCTCGAAATTACTCAATTAAATTGAATAATTAAAAAGCATGAATAACTTCTACTACATACATATAAGTAAATACACATCGTAAGGAATCTTCCCGAACGCATGTAAGGAATTAGATGCTATCAGGAATACTTTCTACTCAACATTAATTCTGTTGTATTTTTTTAAAAATTATCATAAAAGCTTATATATTCAATCGCTTGCATAGCTATAATTTTCATAGCTTTGGTAATCAGTTCCTCTTTTAAAATGTATATACAATCGGCTATCGAATAATAGAAGTTGTATACCAATTATACTTACCGTCATGACTCGTTATAACTTTCAAAGGTAGTTAGTTATCCTCATTTTCGGGTTTCTCGCTCCCTGGGGCAAACTGAGCCCCTGAACAAAGCACCAATAACGATCTGAATAGATTGTTCCAATATATGAAAATAAGATATGCTTATAAAGATTGCGTCGAATTCCATTTCGGTCGATCAGAGTTTTAAAATACACTGAAATGAAAAGCTTGCCAAATTCGGGAATCACAATGATATAGTAATAAGTAATATGCATTTATGTGACCATCTCATCCTTCATTATTCCTATAGTTTTGAGATCAATTGAATACTTTCACATCTCACTATCTTGCATAATGTTTTTGTATAGTCGCAGTAGCAGAAATTGTAGTTGTGGTAAAATTGTGAAGCTTCGCAGTTCGCACAATTTATATATTTTTTTTATGGGAAATTCGGGAATCACAATGATATAATAAGTAATATGTATTTATGTGACCATCTCATCCTTCATTATTCCTATGGTTTTGAGATCAATTGAATACTTTTACATCTCACTATCTTGCATAATGTTTTTGTATAGTCGCAGTAGCAGTAATTGTAGTTGTGGTAAAATTGTGAAGCTTCGCAGTTCGCACAATTTATATATTTTTTTTCAGAGACACAACTCCTTTCAGTTCGCATCCTTTGGTGTGACATTAATTCCATCACATTATCCAGTCAAGACAGTTGCTTAAAAATTTCGTAGAGTTTACAATAGATAACAAAACGAGTTCATATCATAATTGTATTATGTTATTATCGAATTTTGTTCTCAATTATTATCTGCAGTGTACCTATAAGTGAGTACTTCAGTGAGTGATTAGAGTTCTGACTAGTGCTTCAACGACTTCTTCCACAATTTCGCTCCCTCCGGCATCGTAAGAGAGCGACGCTTGGCCCAAGCCTGCTTCTTATTCTCGATTGCCGGCAGCATAGACACATCGTCCTCTCCACCGCTGCCACCACCACCACTACCAGCAGCAGCGGCACCTTTGGCACCCTCACTACCTGGCTCCTCGCCCTCATTCTTGGATGCAGCCGAAGTCGATGGTTTGTTGAATGGACTGTTGGTCCGGAATCCAGCGGCGGATGATGTTGAAGGATTCACAAACGAGGAGCTTGAAGATGGGCTCTCAACTCTAGAGCCTGGACTTTGGCAATCTGCTGGAAGTTGTGAGTCTGAAAGACGAAATTCCTTTCGCGCTGGATTACTTGAAAATGTGCTGGATGCTTCCATAGCCCGCAGGAGTTCTTGTTCCCATTCCGCCTCCTTCCTTTCCCGCTCTATACGCTCCAACTCACGCTGACGGTTGAATGTGGTGAATTCTTCGGCCAAAGGGTCAAGTGCAGGTTCCTAAAATATCACGTGAGGTATATTACCTATTGCTTTGGAATATTATACATAGCGGGCTCAAAAGCTCGCTCGTCTATTTTTCAATCGTTGTGCCTGATCAAAAGACACGGCTTCAACGGAGCTTCAAGTTTCCATTTCAGTACTCTTCCCGATGCAATAGATGGAGTTACGCGAGCTTTTTCCAGTCGCTGGAATAGCTGTCGTAGGAAGCAAAATTTCGGAGTGGGGCAACTAGGCACACATCGCAGACATACGTTTCGCTCGCTGTATTAAGTAAATAAGCGCATTCTTGGTCAAGTTAGAATTATGAAAAGTTTTCCGTTCTTGAAACGAATTGTGTGTGATTTTTTTTTGGTTTCATGGAATGAGGGTATTATTCAGAAGTTGAAAAATAGGTACGTAATACAAGAATGTGGTAGAAGTATCAAAGTAAAAAAAACCATCATCATCAGCTCTTCTCTCAACGTGAGTATCTGCATCAAAAAACGCACTTGGAAATCAAGAGCTTTATGGGAAACATGAGAATCGACAAGAGATCGCTAGATCACCTATCAATCGCTCTCAAGTGCTACTTTCTCAGGCCGTGCCGTGCCAAACAAAAAAACCAAGGTGGAAGGGTAGAACTCCTACAGCTGAGAAAAGAGCAACATGCCACCGTTTTCCTGGAAAGGTTACTTCGCACGCCCACGTATCATTAAAAGATTATCTGGCTGTCATATATTTTTTGGTGGGAAGAAAGTATAAATTGAAGCCAATACATACTTCTTATCCAGTTTCATCGTTGAACAAACCCTCAAGCAAAATGTGCATGCCGTCTTGCATTTTTAATCTCGGTTGAAGAAAAACTGAGCCGAGGCTGAGTGCTCACCACTCATAACAAATTCGCAAGTTGGTCAAGAAAGCATCCGATCTGAGTGTGTGCCGAATTGACAAATAAAATGTGTGAGGTCTGGTCAAACTCTAGCGACTAGTAATTGGTTAGTGTTGCAAAGGAAGAAGTAAAAAGAGAAAATTTTCCCTTTTTCTTGATCTAAACTTTGCTTTGCTACATCCTCCTTCTCTCCAGCGATGAACTGAATGCGCGTCTCCATGTAAAAAATGCAAGATGCCATGGAAGCATTGGTGATGAGGGAAAATTCGTGAATGGAAACAAGAAGCCCACCTCATCAGGACAGAGAAAAGGGACAGAGTAAATAAATGGGTTTGGTTTCCTCCAAGAGATGTGTTGCACGTTCTATCGCTCATCTCCACATCACATACCTGTTCTCCATACGGGGTAGTCTGAAGCTCTCTCAGGGATCTCTGTTTTGCCAGCCTTTTCTTCTTCTTGTGCAGCGGACGTGACTCCACAATCATTTCTTGAGGATGGAATAAGATATGTATTAAGATGATAAGGAGGTGCATCATCATCACCATGGTCGGAAGTAAGTGGTGTGGCAGCGGAAAACATAAAGGAAAATGAGTATATTTTTTCCATGAACTCTCGTATAATAACTACATAAGCACATATTTACTCCACTAGGATAAAAAAAGTTTTTTTTTCGGAGAGGGGAGAATGATCACATCACAACTCAGCATGCCATGCCACTGTACCGTGGAAAACGCAGAAAAAAATAACTTTTTTTCCTTCGTCCACAGAGAGAAAAATAAATCTGAGAAATCCTTTCTTCGCTTTAAGATGATAATCAAAGAGTTTATTCATAATCTTGACGAGCTCCCACCACGTCCTCCTTCTTTATGTACGCTGGCTGGATGCTCTCTCAAGTGGCGTGCAAATGCCCGAAGAAAAAATTGTACACTCGAAAGCTAAATAAAGAAGCATCCGCCATTCTCCGGGTGGATCGCCAAACGATGAGGAGGACAAAAGATGAAGAAAGAGAAAAAAAGCTTCCGTCATCGGCCTGGAACTACATACATACTCACTACTATTTACTAGTACGCATAGACTTTGTGAGTGGAGAAAGAAGAACCTTTACACATTTTCTAGTTTTGCGCAAATGAAAATAAACGCAGTGAGCATTTACGAATTCGCAAAGAGATACTATTTATTTACTGCCACTACTCACATTCACTCCTTGTCGAGGAGAAAATCGATTGGAGAAAGTTGTAAATAAAGAAGTGCATATTTTCAAACTTTACTTATTTTGATTTCTCAAATGGGTTCCTCAATAAAAACGCTTTAATTCCAATGGAGCGTACTGGGGACCGGGAAATGAGTGTGTGTGGTTGAGTTCATTCAAAGTTTTTTTTTTCCTCCCTTCCAACTGCAGTCGGGAAGTAGGGAGAGAGGAAGTTGCAAACTAAAGTACATAGGTATGAATTCTCTAAGCTCTTGGTTTTATTGGCTCCTGCTAAAAGAAAAGGGTATTTCAGGCTTTGCCGTGAGATTCGCATGGGAGATGTGCTTTTATCTCTCCAGACAATGTATTTATTTAGATGCATTCCCATACAGACGCATTCAAATGATGTACTCACTCCCAGGGAAATAAAAAAAAGTTTTGGGCTATATTATCCGTATATAAGCCGCGCCTGACAAAGTTTTCAAGTACTCTTCATTAAAAGCAATTTACCGACTGTTTCCAAAAATAATTTCACTCCCCCTCGGTAAGTATGTCTACAGTACTCACTTTTGTACGTTCCTTGTGAAAGTAAGAATATTACGTGGACCCAACAGCATTTCTCTTGTTCGCCTACTACTTACTCGTTAATATGTACCTTTTTCTTTCACTACTTTTTTTCCTTCATCAAGTGGAAAATGAATCGAGGGCTTTTGTGCTCCTCTAGAAAACCCCAAGCATTATAGATATGACGATGATGATGTTGATGATGAGATGATAAGTTTTTTTTCTTCACAAGTAAAAACTCTGTTGTTGTAGAAATGCACACGCATCTTTTCCAGCACACTTCTTTCACTATCTGCGGTTTCACTCTTGCCAACCTACAACACTCCACTTGATCACATCACATCTATCCACATCCGCAGATTCCTCTCTCCAAAAAAAACTCCAGAGACACTGGGGGAAAAACTCATTTAATTTACTTTGTTTATTGTTCTCATCCTCCATTTTCCACCAAATAAAATTCGCGAGTTGGGGATAGAGAGAAAGTTGAAGAAAGAAGAGAACACTTTCTTCCTCCTTCGTTTTCACATTAAAATATTTAGCGCGCGAGAAAAGTCCTATTATAAATTGTAATGAAAAAAGTAAGTCTGATACCCTCCGCACAGACACAGTTGTGGAACGAGGCTAATAAGATGTATTTATCAAGTGGTGGTTGGATTCGTCGTGTCAGCAAGCAGAACTTGAGAAGCCAATCGCAATCGGAATGCCTGACAAACTTTTTTTTTCTCGGTGATGCATGTATGGGATCAATAGAGTACAAGGTGAGTACATACAAAAAAAAAAATTTATGGTGGGCTACAGGTTGCAAAAAAAAGAAGTTGAATTAAAATGGTCTTAAATTTTCCCCCTGAGTCATAATGCCGCGGATCCGTAGCACTTCTTGAAGCTTCCTGTGCTCGACTAGAGAGAGTAATGTTAAATAATGTATGGAAACGATCAGGATAAAAAAGAGCGAGAACAAACATTCATCAATTTTTTCCCTCTCTCTCTCTCTCTCCTTCTATTTTTCAGGCTCTCTGTATTCATGGCAGAAACGTGTGAAGGCACTCAATCAATAGATCTGAGCGAGAAGAAAAGGAGAAGAAGCGTATAAGATTCTCAGGCACAAACCCTTTTCTTGACAGTTGACTTGGTAATGAGGAAATGTCAGTTGCAGACACAGAAACCCACAATTTTGAAAAAAAGGAGAAAGAGAAGTTTTGCAAAAGCCTGTTCGTGCAAGCGCGACAATGACTGATGTGATGTGATGCTATAGTCCGGGTGAGATTTCTCTGATTTCTTTTGAAAACGAGGCTGTAATTATGGGAGGGAAATGTACATAGATAGTAAGTGAGTGAGTGAGTACTTTCTTCTCCCCACCATAAAAATTTCAAGTGGATGGTGGATGGTTACGGGCAAAGCTGGATGATGATGACCTCAAGTAAAAGTTGAGGCACTCACACTATACCACTCTGAAATGGATGCGCCATATATCACATTAGGGAGCGGGGATGCTTTATACTGTCGAGATAAATAAGGACATTACATGTATGCATGTGTGTGTATTCACATCGCCCGAGGAAAATGCTCACTTATTTATTTGAGTCAGGTGCAGAAAAGAAATAAAATGGGAATTCTAGAGAAGCCGAACTCCACATAAGACGACGTGGCAGGAGCGAGCTAGGCAGAAAAGAGATTAATAGCGTTGCTTTGAAGCTCTCTGATTGAATTTTGGGAAAGTTTAAATTTGCCTGGTGGAAGAAGAAGAAGGTTGCCTACATTCCGCGAATTTTTCGGTTTGGCTTGTGGCACGCCAACTTGTGTTGTATGGTTTTAGGCGGAGGGAGGAGAAGGAGAGAAATTAATGTGGAGAGGGAAATCAAACTTTTTTAGTTATGTCTACGTATATACTTTTAGATACGCCATACTATTGGTAATATATAAAGCCATATTTATTATTATTACCTTCCAGTTCGAAAGTCGGGTCACAATTTAAATGTCCTTTCTGCGGAAGGAAAAAAGAGAAAAAAAAGTGTGAGAGTAGTAGTAGTAGTAATAATGATTATAACATCCCAAACCAAATTAATATTTGTGCTCTCAATTAGATTATTGTGTGACTTGTTTATAATGTGTCGTGTGATGGAATCGGGATCCCCAGGATTAAATCATATTTAGAGCTGAAAGCCTCCACGGATTAAGCCAATGCTGTCTGGTTGATCCGGGAGAGTGTGATATTATTGCAAACGTAATTACTTTAGTGGTTTCCCAATTATCCTACTAGAATTCAAAGGGAATTTTGGCAAATTGGCCGTCTTCTCCTCACAAATCAACATCCCTCTTTCATTGCAGAACATAAAAAACTGTTCATTCACTTTGAGTTATTTATTGAGTGGAGCTTGAGAAGGATCGGTGGTGAGTATGTCCTTTATAGTATGCAGAGTTACTAGCTGTGGCTCATTTTACTTGACAAGCTCACTGGAAACGTATGAGTTCACTCTGAGTGAGTGAGTATAGAGTGTAGCAAATGAGAGTCAGGGAAAAGCCGAAATGACACTCTGCCCAAAATTTTAATCGTTATCATTACTTGTCAGTGAGTCTCTTCTCATTTTCCTTCAGTTCTCTGCAACAAAATACGGAGGGAAATGACGACGATGATGACTACCAGGCGCAGAAAAGCACGAGGGAAAGGGGGATGGGTGGCAGTGGAGTGTAATTAATATCCTGTAAAACGCAGAAGGAAGGAAAATGAGAGAAAGTAGTTGTAGTAGTATTCCACACACGACACACATGCTTCCAACAGAAAAAAAATTATGAATGTTGATCAAAGGAAATAGCTTGTGGGTGAAAGTTGGATTCGAACGAAACGGAGAGCACAATAAATAGGGGGAAAAATTACAAATGAGATTCTGCACTTGTTCGATGCTCCGCTCGAGTGGCGTGTGCATTTATTTATATGTCTGGTGGTGGTGTGTGTGTTCATGGTGTAGAGGAGTGGTGGTTGTATTCTATCAGTGAAAAAAAAGTTACCGGTGGAACAAAGCACGGAGCGACTTTCTTCTCGTAAACGTCCTCAAAATTCATTTCCATCATGTACGGCTGAGCTTTGAGGGACTCCAACGTGGTAATCCTCTGTAAGGCATCCAGATGAAGAAGCTTTGTTGGGAAAATAAACATCACATAAAGAACAAAAGCATTATAACAGCATGGTAAAAAAAGCCAGATCATTGTGGCCGTCATGAACCTCTTCTTCTCTCGCTCGACTCGACTCCACGCTCAGCTAAATACCTACCTGTATGCTCTGTCCGGAGGGATGGGAGGCAGTGAGGGATGTGGGAACAGACAGACTGAGCACCAGTAGTCAGTCAGAAGAGCAAGAGAAGTTTTTTTGTATATTTTGAGTGCAAAACTACCACGTAAAATTGTAGGGGGAAAGAGGCAGAGACAAGGATACTAATTGATGTACCTCTTGTTTTACTCATCAGTATCATTATCCTTCCATTCTTTTAATCATTAAAAAACGTTTCACACACAAACTGCACCTTTTTCAGGGGGTCTGTTTCATCTAACGAATGGGATTTGTAGGGAGTGGAAGAGGTAAGCTCATCAAAGGGCATGTGTTTGTTGGTGAAACCACTTTAATGAACTACAGATATTCGGGATAATGCAGTTAGCAGGAAAAATATAACGACTGTTGGGCTACTATCACCACCACCAACCACTGCATGAAGTGAAGTTGGTCCTTGAATCACGGTGGAGTGGGAANAAGTGAAGTTGGTCCTTGAATCACGGTGGAGTGGGAACCATTCCAGGGAAAAAAATTGAGCATACAACGGTAATTGAGACTGGGAGTGAGGTAATTTTTGCTCAAATAGTATATATATCTATATCTACTCTCAGTGAGTGAGTTAGTTAGTTTGGGTGAAGTGAAAGTCAAGAGAAAGCATTTAATTCCTGTGCAGTCAGACGATTGGTAAATATTGGAATACAAACAAAAATTCAATTCTTCCCGGCCTCCCACAAACTAAATAGCCGCAATTCTTGGTTGGTGGCAGACGAATAGAAACTTCTCTTTATTTCCATTTTCTGAAATCCTTGAAAGGATGTGGAGGGAGGCCAAGTCAGAACGGAGGAATAGTTTTGAAGGAAGGGATAACCAGGAAAGTTATTACGAACACGAGTTAAGCCCCACCTGCACTTAGTGTTTTTCAAAGGAAAATGATCCGCTGAAAGTCATCCAGTCTCAAAGTTTTCCGTTGTGTAGTTCTTTTCTTTCTCTTTTTAGATGCAGGAAAAGTATAAGTAGTCCAGTTTTTATGCTCACTTCAGGCGAAGGGATACTACTACATCATTGGACTTTTTTATATCTGTTGCGATAGGACAAAGGGGAGAGTAGGAGAAAGTTCGGGGAAGAGTGGAAATTGTCAGTTGAGTTGAGTTTTTTTCTCTCATCGTAACTCAAAAGGAAATGGCTAACCTGTTGAACCAGCATGGTGAATTCACTCGGCCAGGCTGGAGGCCACTCTGGAGGTGCCTTTAGCATCTGCCTTATTTCCTTGTTCGGAGTGTGCGAATGAATTTCGTAGGGACGACGGCCAGAGCAGAGCTCGTACACGACCACCCCGAGTGACCACCTGTATCCACAGGAGGAAAAAAACTCTCGAGATGAATACAAAAGGAGGAAGTTCGCCGAACCGGTGTTATATAACTACATCCACTTTCACCACCAAAAAAAACTATTTAACTCAACAAAGGGAAACCGTGAAAGCAGTTTTTTCGTTGTTACTTTTAAAGCATCGCTTTGACTTCAATGAAGCAGAACTGGAGTACTTTTGTGTGTTTGTGCTGAAGTTGCACAATTATTCGCCAGGTCCCTGCAGCTCGGTCACGCTGGTCCACGTCCACAGGAACGTTTTGTAGATGCGAGGATAAAATAAAAACAAAGTGTATGCAATAAAATTAAGTACGTACCAGTCGACTGCATATTTGTAGCCTGGAAT
>JAHZNH010000394.1:0-14455 GCA_027744355.1 Tyrannoseira gladiata
CACATGCCTACCTCAGTGACACTGCCACCCATATCTGGCATCCTCAGTGCGCTTTGGAAAAGCTGGCACTAAACTGCTTCTAATGGAAGCATTGCAAATGCAGTGTTATTTAGATGGATGCTGGCCACCTTAACAGATTAACCCCTAAAAAATAATCGCCGCCTTCGGCGCCGCGCTTTGTCTCCTCTGTTTTTCATTGTTTTTATCTGTCCTTGGAATTCGTGTAAAATCATGGAACAAACTTTATAGAATATCAATACATGTGCGTGATGTTGAAGGTTTGGGGTTTGAGATTTTGTGCGTAATGGTGGAGTGTGGCAGCGTGTCAATGTGGCAGCGTGTCAGTGTGGCAGCGTTTCAGTGTGGCAGCGTGGCATCGATAATCCCTAGACCTTACTTCAACCAAAACCCTAGGGATCATCCATTTAGTATGTAACGCAAGAAATCGATTTTTCGGACCCCCACGCCCATGTCACGCTTCTTGTCATAAGCGTTGATACAGAATGTCACGGTTACACCTAACCCCTCCACCCACCTAACCGGCGTTACGTACTAAATGGGTCGTCCCTTAGTTGGCAAATGCTGGAGCACACTGAATTGGTGCAAGTCCCTAGTAGGGATTAATCCTGACTGTTGGGACTCCCTACAATCAAAAGCAATAAATTAAAGTTGCGATTGTGAAGCAGAGCATTTTAGTTTTATTTTTTTATAATTGCCAGCCACAAGCACAAGAACTTGATCAAAGAGATCAAGAACTTCAGTTTTCATAGACTTGGGGATCGTCCATAAAGAAGCTTCGGTCAAATCGGCCGATTTTGGACACCCACCCTCTCCCATGTCACGCTCTTATACATTGTAGGATAGGCATTGCAGGATAGGGATGTCACGCTGACCCCNCCACCCCTTTCGACCGAAGCTTCTTTATGGACGATCCCTTGTTGGTCAAGAGAAAGTTGGAGTTATCCATCGCCAAAAGAATCTGATGACTTGATACATTTTGTGTAATTTCATATTTGGGTATGGGTAATAGTAATAGTTTAAGACCATTTAAAAAGTTGGAAAACAGATCATAATAGAGACAAAAAGTAGACATAATTAGTGTCACGATATCATGATGTCTCTCTGCAGTCTGTCACTTCACGTCAGCTGACGAATACCACATGGATCTTCTCTTTCGCTGTTAGTCTTGCTTTGTGCAAAGAATGGCAAAAGTGTTCATGAGATTTAATTAAAGTGGTGCAATCGTGCAAAGTTTAACAGAATCTCGACAATTTATTATTTAATTAAATATAGTCAGGCATAATGCTCCCTCAAGATTTTAATTTGTACGGACATTGCCTGTTCTGTGTGAAAAACGTAAGAAATGATGATGATTTGAAGTCCCGGAGCCAACAGGAAAATCATCTTCAGAGTTTGTTTTCAAACTCACGTTTTATGAAACTATTCTGGAAGCTTTTAACTGGCGAGGAATCTCCATTGAAAGGTAATTAACTAGTAAAACAAAGATGAGCAAGGCTGAGGTTGCAACAAAGTTATTATTATGACGAAATACGATAGTATTGTACTCGTACCAACCCGATCACATTCTAATAGAGCATATTATACATAATTCAGTGCGTGGATGATAATAATTCTCATTTGGAGTTTTTGCTTTGGACATTGTAGAGAACCATTGAACCATGGACTTGAGAATAGTTCCTGGAGAGACACTTTTTGCGAGTTGTGTTTGAACGCAATAGTGCGCCTTAAAGGACTGCATGAAGAACTTGAGAGGATTCAAATGTTAATCGTGGACAGAGTTTCCAATCTCCAGGAAGTTGTGCGGAGCAGTCATGTTCAGACTAAGAAATGGATGGGCGAGTCTGGCGCTGATGGTGAAGTGAAACCTCTGAAGCGTTCAAAAGAAAGCCTGGAAAAGCTGCTCGAATTCCAGAATAATGTTATTGCTCATGGTAAGTTTTTTGTTGCAAAAAGTAATCTTGTGCAAAAGTTTTGATGGTACTTTTATCATTACTTAGTTTGCCTAATTTTAATTTATTTTTTTAGCTTCAACGAATGTGAAGGTTCCATATGTCTTTCTGGAAAAAGCATTGGTTCCAAATTTTCTCCGTCCATTAAAATTAAGTTCCGAATCGCGGCAGGTCACTGTAGATGCTCATCAGACAAGTGTTTCGCCGAAACGAAAACGTGGACGACCTCCTAAGGTCAAACTAATTGTGGAGGAAAATGTTGGATTACATTTATCACATAACATCCAGCGACGCCAGAGAAGGACGCCAAAACTAGAGCTCAGTATTCAGCCAAAGGATGTGGAGGATCATGAAGAAGTCGAACTATGGTCCTGTGAGGATTTAAAGTAAAACGATATTAGATAGCTTGGTGGTTCATTATTGTAATAATCGTTGTTTAATTTTTTACGCTAATCACTAATGTATGATTATTTTCTTTTCAATGTCAGATCTGATTCAATTCCCAAATCAGAACCCTCTTTACCTGGAGACCATGATGAAGATGAAGACCCAATGGAAGAGACTAAACCAAAGAAAAGACGGGGTCGGCCGCCAAAGTGGTTGAAGCACCAAGCAGTAGTCAGAGAAAAACGAAAAAAGCGAACAGTCAAAACTCGGAATCAAATAATTGTCTTGCGTTCTTCAGTAAATGAAAATCTCGCTGTGGAGAATGAAAGTTGTACCTCCACTGACGCCGATTCTCAAGTTATATCCCTAACATCTATCGAATCGATTAGAAGACAAGAACTACAAAAGGGCAAAGTCTATTTACAAGCTGAAGGTGGAAGAAAAGTACTTGTCAGAAAAAACGCCCGTCATTATATCCGCCGATGCGAAGATTGTGGAAAAGTTTGTTTCACTCGAGTAACTTTTCAGGAACATCAGAAAATTCATCAAAATAACGCCTCCGATACCGTCGAGACTAGTAATCCAGATTCAGCAGGCAATATTGCTTCGGAGAAATTAAGAAAGTGTTCGGTGTGTTCTGAAAATATTCTGGAATCGAATTATAACTTTCATCTTCTAAGCCACGAACTAAATTCAGGGCCTTGTGTTGACAGCAAATTTGTTCAGTGTACTCACGAAGGCTGCCCTCGACAATTCAGCGTGGAAGAAAATTTAAAAATTCATATGGAATTGGATCACTCTGAGTTAAATTCCAAGTGCATGGCGGTAATAAAGAAGTGTGATCTGTGTCATGCGTGTTACAACACGAGCACTGACCTGGCGGAGCACATGAAGAAAGTTCATGAAGAAGTTAAAAAGAGTATCATATATTGTTCAATTTGTGGACACGCGTTTATCTCGCAGGAAAATATAATCATCCATATGGAATCCCATTCCTCAACGGGACAGCAAGTGTGCTTCAAGTGTCCTACTACGAAACGCGTTAATTTTTCCAGTAGACAAGATTTTCTTCAACATTTAAAATCCGATCACGCGATAGAGCACTCTGGCAAGTGCTTAGTATGCCACGAAAATTTTGACGATTTGTATTTGCTCAAAATTCATATGCGAAGTATGCACAAATGCAGTGAAATTCATGTATGCTGTTTTTGTGGAGAAACTTTTTATTATCCGTCGGACTTCATGAAGCACTATTTAAGTATGCACCCCGTAGCTGAAAAGAAAGGATTGGTCTGTGAATATTGCAACGAGAAATTCTCGAGTGAAGAAAAGTTATTGTGGCATCGCGTCAGCATCCACGGCGCTCCCAAACTGACTTGTGAGTTTTGTCCGATGGAATATATCTCGTTGAAAGCCTACAAGGCTCATATGAATACTCACAATAAAAAAGGTCACCGTTGTGAAATTTGTGATAAATACTTCACTTACAAAGCGAACTTGGTTGAACATATGGGCTCACATTCTGACAAGAGACCATTTTTCTGCGAAATATGCGGAGCCGGAAGCAAGGTCAGGAAATGATATAAAAATAATTTTCCATTTTAAGAATTAAATTTTGATATTAATTAATTGAATGGGAATACTTTGCGTTTCATTTGTAGACGTATGGACAATTTCGAGCACATCGCCTTACGCACATCAAGGAGCACGCTTGCGAAGTCTGTGGACGCAGGTTTACTCGTCGATTAGCTCTCAAAACCCACATGAAAATGCACACGGATGAAGTAATACCATGCCATTTTTGTGGCTACGAATTCCACTCCGAAAAAAGTTTGAAGAATCACGTGAAAGTTTATCACGTCAATGATGGTGGGACAGGTAGTTTGAAACCCTTGTATCCTCCTCAAAAACGCAGGAACTTTCGAACAGTGTGGAAGGACGATGATGGTAACACAGTTTTTGCTAAAAATGTGCCGATCTCAAAGAAAGCTCAAAAGATGCTATCTAACGATATCAATGTATCAGACAATAATGTGGTTTAGCAAGACATGTGAAGAAAAACGTAAAACAGGAAATGATACAAAGAGTTTTAGTGTACCATAGTTAGTGAGTTAAGTGGAAGTTGAGAATTCGAATGTCATTTATTAGCGATAGCTGTATGAACTTTACTATGTCTGCAGAAACCTAAAATGCTATTGAGAATGAGAGCCAATTATACTATGTTTTGCACTGCTTCATTTTCAACACGAAGTAAACTATGTATTTATTGCACATTGATTTAATTCGTTTTCCATCCCTCGATCGAAACAGAATACAAGAACGTACTACTATTATTTCAAAGCTCGGGATATTTAAATGAATCACTGGATTAAAGTTGTTAAAGTACAAGTAATGAGGAACGGAAATCTAACCTACAACATGCTTTCGGAACATCACCTCTCTTTTGACACTGTTGCGTGAATATTTTTAAAAACATTTTTATGAATAAAGTAAGTCGAAACTAAAACTGTAAAGACGCATTGGCCATCTTGAACACTTCCATTTCACGTTGAACACACACAGTAATGGCATATATTTATAATGAACGATTTCTCTTTAAAATTATATCGGAATTAATCCATTGAAATCGAAGTCTAGAGTCTAGACTTACTAATGCGGAAAGATATTATTATAGTAATAATGATTCATCACATCATGATCATATTATATTCTTATCTTGTATGACATATCATTACCATCACATTAAAGTTTGAAGCTGAGTCGCCTGCTTATCCCTGTAATCATCCTATGATGAGTCGAATCTGCCGTGGCGATGGCGGTTTCTAGTGAAATCGCGGTGTCGATTGAGCTAACCACGCTCACAGATCTCGGCGGCATTTCGTCGTAGACATCACTCACATCATCATTTTCATCTCGGTCCATTCCTTCTGGTATTGATCCCTCGCAATGACCGTCATGATCTTTTAGCTGACTTTCCTTCAGAAAAGGAGCATTGCAAACTTTGCATCTGAATATACTCTCCGGGTCCTTTCCATCCACGTCATGGTATTTCCGGAAGTGGTTCCTCTTCACGTAGCTCCTGGCCCCAGCAACGAACTTCTTATTGCAGATTTCACACTTTTCGCCGTAGACTTGAATGTTGAGGTGCTCGCTCAGAACGTGGATGAAAAAGTTGTTTCTCGAGTCGGAACTGAAATCGCACCTGGCGCATCTGTATTTAGTAGATCCGGTTGAGGAGGGCATTGCGTGTTTCCTGAACTCGTGTAGTGCTAAGATATGGCCTTTTTTGAAGGATGAGTTGCAAAAGTTGCAACGAAAGGAACCATGCGATCTCAGATGGAGGTCGAGATGATCCATTCTGACAAATTGCTCTCTGCAGCCTGGCACGGTACAGGGGATCTTTGCGTGGTTTTGGTGCTGGCGCCAATGAACCTCTGGAAATATGGAGAGAGGTTGTGATTGCGATGCACTTTCCCAAATTTCTGATTCCGTCTCGGCATCATCCAGGGATTCCTCTGCGGAGTCGGTGTTCTTTGGCTCCTCGTAGGTTAGTGGAGGACTGGGGGTACATGTTCCTCCAGTACTATGGTTCACACTCACGCTCGATTGAGACATTGAACTTGGCCCTGGGGGTGGTAGTGGCGGTGGCGGTGGTGAGTAGTAGAAATTTTGACCCTGATTAAAGTCGTAGCTCCCATGACTGTTTGGATGACTCCCAGGTGGAGGTTGTGTATAATAAGAGCCATAGGTGGAGGTGGAATAGTCATGAGGAGGTTGATGCTGATAAAACGGGGCTTCCGGGGATTGATATGAAGCTGTGGAGTCGTATGAAGGAGGCCAAGCGGGATTTTGAGGAGGAGGAGGCGGAGGAGCATTGTAATTATTGTAGTTATAGTTGTAATTATAGCCATAGTAGTTCTGGTTCGTCGCTGAGTCCATTGGAGGGTGTACAGGTGGAGTGCCACAACTATTGTTGTAGGAGGAATAGGTGGGATCATAAGAGTGCTGCATTGAAGTCGCTGAAGGTAGATATGACGAGGGATGATGATGAGGAACGGGATAATGGGACGATGCCTCTGTTGCAGACGGTGCCACTGTTGGTTGTAGTTGTGAATGAGAATAATTATAGTTGTGGGGCTGCGGTGTAGTATACGACTGTTGTGGGGGAGGATATGACTGGGGCAGGCCGTAATGTGGCTCCTGGGAATAAGGAGGAAATGTCGATTTCGATTCTATTTGAGCATGAACTTTTGAAGGAGTTGACATGGGCGTATACTGCGGGGTAACTTCGACCCTGGTTTGTTCAGTACTGTAGGGAGATCGATTAGTTGTAACTGGAGCAGGTGCTTGAGAACTATGAACTGTCGCTGGAGGTGCCTGAGAATGCGAAACCTCTGCTTTAACAGAAGGAAGGTGGGATGACTTTGGCTTCCTTGTGGCTGTAATGTAGCACAATTAAAAAATTCCTTAGGTTATAGTACGAAAAATATTTAACTATCATTAACTAACTATTCATTAACTTTACCTCTAACTTCTTTCTTCACTTCAGCCTCTCGTTTGACTTTTTCACGGCGAACATATTTGCGGCGTTTCCTCTGAGGTTCTGGCACTGCCACAGGATTTTCACTGTTCGATGATGACCGTTTTTGCTTTGGTGGGTGAACTTCCAAGCCCTCAGCCTTGGGTCTTTTTGCCCTACGCCTGCGTTGACGTTGATAACACACTCTCCTCCTTTTTGCCCTGGGGGCACCGTTCTTACTTCGTGGCTTTCGTCCCCGCTTTTTTGGAACTGCTTGACTTGGATTCTCGGGAATTTTCTTTGTTTTCACGAGCGGGTTGGCTAACACTTCAATAGGAATCTGATCGTTTGCCTCTATGGGCCATTGTTTCAGTTCTTGGGATTCATGCCGTTGAGTCACACCTTGGTCATCAGCCTTCAATTTCTGAGAAAGCTTGTTAGGATTAATGAAAGACAATGAAAGAACGATCCAGAAAGAAATGGTGCGTCGCACCAAGGTGGTCACCAATATTTCTTTGGAATGCAAGGCGGGGTCTGCACGGCCCTTTGGTACTTGTAAAATCCTACGGGAGTCGCCATTCAGTAAAGTTATCCACTCTCCAGATGAACATATGCGACGCAGCCGGATCAATGGGAAGGAACGCCCGAGTTTCTCGATGCCTTTAGGGAAATTATTGACACAATCAAACAAAAATTAATAAATTATCCATTAATCAAATCATTGATGAATAAATATCATCTCGATGCATTTGCCTACTTTTCTGGTAGAGCTTCTTCCTGACATTATGAGCACTTTGGAATGCGCCCAAAGTCAGTCTCGTGTTTCGTTGAGCCTTCATAGCCTCTGCATCTTCCGTAACGGCGAACAATGGCTTCTCGGTTTTCTTATCAGCCTCCCCGATCACCTCCGTGATGGACCTCACGCATCTGTCCAATACCATCTGGTTGTACTCCATCTGGAAATGGAGTTTGCAGAAGGTCTCCGCGAGTGTCAGACATCTGCCACAAAGCTCCACACCAATCCTATCTCGGGGCTTATCGATCTCCACCACGGTCCTCCTGTTCCTCCCCGCTTGTTTCACCTGTGCAGCAAGCAGTTTCTCCAGATTGAACTGGAGGTATCGCGATGTCAGCCTGCAGAAGTTGATGGAGGTCTGAAGATTCGCCCGGCGCTCGTCCTCTGAAAGATCCGTGGTGACATTCTCAAAGCACAAGAAGCAGGCTCCTTTCGTGTTCAGGAATACGTAATCTCGCTCCATCCAGTCCCCCATGGAGGCGGATGCGGCAGTGGAAGTTGTTGGGTTTGGTGGTGTTGAAATCACCGACTGGGACTCTTCAACACAATTCTCATCCGCACAAGATCCCATCCTGTCAAAATGACAAGCGATGCATTATGCACGCTATATATACATTTTTATTCGTGTTCCACACAAAAACACTTCTAGCACGTACTTACGTAGCACTCACGTCTTTACTAATCCTATTCCTTACCATTACATGCTTGAATTCCTCCAACGCATTTAGAGATTAAGTAATACTAAAAGTCGACTGGCTCCCATTTCCACTTTTAAAACCTCTCTCCATTTAAAACTTTCAAATGCTCTGTCACGTCACCTGAGACTAAATGTACTACATGATCGGCATCAAGGGAAGGGATTCCCCCTCGAGTTGCAATACTTATTTGCATCTTGCATCATGATCATGATATCGTCGAGGGGAGAAAATGAAAACGAACCGAGTCGCATTGTGTTTGTGAAAAAAAGAACAAGTTTGGGTTCTGTAGGGTTTATGCTCGTGTGCGTGAATCAAGGAAAATCGAGTCCCAAGCCCAAGTCCAGAATTTTTCCCGTAGAAAATGCGATGCGTGAGACGAATGGCAAGGGGATGGATTTGAGATGAGTTGATATTTATGAGGAATAGGATTTTTTTGTTACAAAAATGCTCATTATTTCACGTCTTTTTTTCACTCGCGCTCGCTAAGTACTGACTTGCTACTCAACTGGATACTAAAGGAATATAAAAGCCACAAGCTATGCCTAAGCTATGTTGTATGACTTTGTGCGTAAGTTTGCTTATGCGAAGGCATTATCTGGTGATAAATAAATGTCACAACAAAACTTTGAATTTGCACGAAAACTTATCTTTTCTAATGGCTTTCCCCTCTGTATTGGGATGTAAATAAGTAAATTCTAATAATATCTCCGTAGTTTACTGTTTGGTGTGATTAATTTTTTAAAATAATTTCTCGAGTCTCACCTTGCCCCGTTAACTTCTAATCCGATTATTCCACAAGAGTTTTCCATCCGTTCATTTGCACATTCACCAGACTAATGTGAGCCGAGGTTAATACAGCCTCTTCACTACCCTACGCATTTTTATTGCCCATAAAAAATTAAGAAGAGTCAGTTCTTCCAACACCCAGTAATAATTTTTGGCTGCTCGTGTTCCATTTATTCAATTATTCTCTGCATAGCATTTCCTACTCGCACAGAAGTCATATCTTGAATCCGGGGCAATGACAATGGTCTTAATGACATTACCTGGAATAGAAAAATCGATTGATAGTCTAAAAATGCCTTCATTCCTTTCCACGAAATTTAAAAAAAATGCCGGAAAAATGTCGGTCGTCTCCGGTTCGATAAGTAGATTTAGATATTTTGGGGTCGGCCAGTCCCAAGCCAAGCTCAAGCTGCAAAATTTATATAATGACAGACCCGAGAGCAGCGAACCAACCAAAAGCAAAACACTTTTTTTTCACCACGCTATGTAGTTGTTGCATATTAAATTGGTTAGGTTTGCTAGCAGTCCCACGATTGCGAGCTCGGTCGACTCTCTCTCTCTCTCTGGACGTTGGAAATAATAAGTGTGTCATTCATAAACAATTCATGAAGTTAGTAAGTGATTTGATAATACACTGGCGTGGCTCCGTTTTCTGGCTTTTATTATGCAAGCTGATACGAAGTTTCTTGCCGAGGATAGTGAATATCAATATTATTGAAAGTATGATGAAACGTGGCAGGGGATGCCACTATTATGCCTTGTATTTTGTTGCAACAGGTTTATTCATCGGGTTTTAGACGTTGTCCAATACGCATAGAGAAGTTTGCACTAGATAAGTATTTCTTTGGAGCATGGAACTCCCACACGAATGCTTGAGTGCACACATGCGTGAGCAAAAGTTTTGGACCACAACCGGACAATGTGGTTCGCTATCTTTAGGGCAAATCAATAAGTAGATGGATGGAGACATTTAGTGGGAATAAATTAATCATGTCAGGCCAGACATATATCTCAGGAATGCTACAAGTAGACCATTGGAATGTAAAAAAGTACTCTGGTCTGGTACTCACCGATTTGTGGAGTTTGATTGCTGAAAAGAAGGTCATCATTCTATTCCGGGTTAAAAACAAATACGTATGACATATAATATTGCAATATGTTTAGAACTAATATTTGCAATTGATTGATGAATGCACGTTCCATTATCACAAAAGAAAATTCTGATTCTGCCGCAAAGAATTCCATTAAAAAGGTCTTTTGTTAGAGCATGTGCAGAGAACGGAAATCAGTAATCACCTATCATTTCAACTCTACCGTTCATTAAATGGTCGAGTTTAATCCTGTCGGGATGAATTTATCGCTTCTCGGTTTGAGATATTAATTATTTTATAGATACAATCCTGCCTTCCTATGACGCAAGACATAAAAGATATCGCCGCCGACCGAAGCACATGCATAAATAAAAATTGTCTAAAATAATTGCTTCGCATTACAATAATGTAGTAAATCCAGCAACCACTCGAGAAGTGTATTTTGAGGAAAAGATTGCAATTTTTACTCATTCTTTACTATTATCTTTATTATCAGTTTGTCCAGGCGAGCTAGGTGGAATACCTAAATGATAAAGAAGGAGGAAAATTTCTCAACTTGCTGGAACTTTCCCAATTATAGAACTTCAGAATTTCTACTAGAATGTACAGAGCAAATATGAGTCTTTTATGAACTCATGACTAATAAGTACAGCAAAGCATGCATACGCGGGCTAATGAATGAATTCTTAAAAAGGACACTGACGGTCAGCCAACGTTACTTATTTGGGTACGGTTCCATCGGGAAATGTATTTTCAGAGCGTGTAGCAAAAACTGGACCTTTTCATTTTCATTTTTCTCAAATCCTAGTTTCCAGAAAAACGGGTGATTCCCAATAAGCGCGCGTAGCAAATTACCTGCGAAAATTCATGCCCATTAAAGATTATGGTCAATTGTATAAATAGCACAGCAACTTTAAAATATTCATTTTTATCTCATGTCTGTGTAGGTTCTGAAAAAAATACATCATTGTTTTGTGGTCCGTAAAAGGAGGCTTTTGGAGCAAAATCCCATTCCAGTCTCGATTCCTCATAATCGCATTGAGAAATCAATTCGTGGGAAAGTTAATTACATAGTCCAGAAGCTAGTTAAGTCCTGCCCCAGGCAGCACAGTCGAAATATGTACCTACTTAATTTCCTTAAAAGCATTAGGTATCACATTGCCCCGAATGGCTCATTCTGTGAAGCTAAATAAATCTTGACTCTACTGCCTCGAGCCCAATTATCAGTTTATTGGGCTATTCAACGGGGGCTAATCTAAAAGCCAAGTAAACATTCAATTAAGTTTCTGATTCTGATGCAATTCAAAATACAAATTAGCATAATCCTAATAATTTATTTGACAGTGATTGATTTTAATTCTGTTAAAAGGCTCGTATTTCATTACTATTACCTTTTCAAATTCACAGAGCCTTTCTTAAAAAAAGATCATGTTTTACCTCGTGTAAAACAAGCATTGAGCCGAGCCGAGTTTGATCAAATCACTTCCGCACGTTGAAGTCTTAAGACTAACAAAAATTAACAGCGAACACTGTTGTTACATCATGTTGAGTTGTTATTGTGTTGTTCAGCTCTACAGCTTCCTATCTCTCGTTTCAAAGAAAATTACTTTTTGGTAAACATTATGTAGCTTAAAACCTTTCCTTATCTCCTTGAATCAAGATATCGCATATCTCTCGAGATATCTTCAAAGATCGAATCAGAAAATAATTATTTCCTCAGCAGCTTGTTTGTAATCAAATTCCCTCTTCGATATTATTTTTTTCAGACTTCCTTGCACCTACAAAAAACCGTGTTTCCTTTCGGACACAAAAACACCTAAAATGTTTATTATTCCATTTTTAATTACGGTATACTGTGTGGCGGTTAAACGAGACCAATAATTAGGAGGTAATAAAAAATTATTCAAAAAATACGCCAAAGATGCAGCAGCTCTCGTTTAGAATTAATCGAAGCGGGACTCGATCGCAGCTGTTGTTGTTGCCGTAAAAACTTATAATGCGTATGAAAGTACTAGTACACACTAATTAAATCGGCTTGGCTTGTAATCATATGCAAGAAGAAAGATTTTTTAGTCCCCTTCTCAGCAAGCAGTAAATCTGTAGCGTTTAGTGAAGGGTGACGCCTCCTCACAGTGGCCAACGCCTACTCGTGCATTGAAAAAAAAACGGAAGGAAGGACTAAGGCTGGCTGGGAAGTCATTGGTGCACGAACGCATGCGCATGAGCCCTTACATGATCTCTCGTGATTATTGATGCACTTCACAAGTTTTATAATTATTGTCTTCTAATAAAGTGCGATCTATTCCCTCGAAACTAAGTATTGTTATTATTTAACCGACAAACCATGACCATTCCGCATAAAATCGAATTAAAAACATAACGTGAGTACAGTCATCAGAGGAACTGCTCTACAGCTGTAAAATAATGAAGCCTTTTTAATAATTTAAATGTAGGTTTACTACTTATTACTACTAGTAGTAGTCAAAACGCTTCCGTTGACGATTCCATTAAAAATCATAATAATTGAGTATTGATCTTTGCTGAAATGTCAGAATGTAGTCTGGCGATCACGTTCTTGGTATAAATACTTGGCGAAACTTTGATTTCAACATCAGTCTCAAGTTCTCCGCTTCTCCTATCACATCCCTTATCTAGTCCTCTTTTTTCAGTTTCATTTTTCCCATTTTCATAACTTCCCCTAATAATCTTTTTTTCCTCTGAGGAAAACCCGAAAACACTAAAGCGGAATCATGAAGGCATTCATCGTAAGTGCATACAGTGAAACAGTTCTCTTGTAAAAAATTTTTATCTTTGCAAAGTTTTTTCTCGGAATTTAAAAAGTGATCAATTGTCTATCTAATTTTTTAGGCTGTTGCTCTCTTGGCTGTCGTAGGCGGTGCCTGGGCTGGCCACCACCTCGTCCACGACATCTACGCTTACCCCAAGTGAGTACATTTGAGTTATTTTTCAATTCATCAGTATTGGTAAAATTGATCAAGGAGGGGAAGATTTTAATTTCGATAGTTAATTTAATTTTCTGTAATCCTTTAATTTAGGTACGTCTACAACTATGGCGTTGCTGACAAGCTCACCGGAGACCAGAAGAGTGCTGGGGAGGCGAGAGATGGCCATTTGACCAAGGGTTACTACCAACTCGTTCAGCCTGATGGAGTTCTCCGTACTGTCCAGTAATTACAAAATAAAAAAATACCCTCATCAGTCCATTTATGTATGCTATTCCTTTTTATGATCGTGATTAAAATGAAATTCTTTTTCAAAACAGATACGTTGTTCACCCCAAGGCTGGATTCCAAGCCCAAGTTATCAACAAGGGTAAGGCTCTCCACCCCGCAGTCTACGGAATCGGCAAGGGCATCGGCGGTTACGGTTATGGCGGCATCGGAGGACGTGGCATTGGAGGAGGAGTTGGTGTCATTGGATAAGTGCCATTCCAAATTTTTGAGGAATCCTCTATTTCTCATTTTTCTAGTCCTTTCCACCACCTATGCTTAAAAAGTCTTAGAAGGAATCTACTACTACAGTACCCATACAACATTTTTACCCCCTTTTTTATCCCATCCTCAATGTTCCTTACCCTCCTAAAATATTCCCTAAGTTTATCCCAACTTCCTAACTTATTCCTGATAATACTTCCTATATACTTAGCGGTTCTGCTGCGACTATACTACTACTCTTTGTTTCATCTTTTAAATCTTCTCAGTTGCCATTTCTCTATTCTGCTAAACCTTTCTATTTCCAAGCTTCTGGCAGTTTTTAAAAAACTTGCTGGTGTTGTTGTACAAAAGAATCTTCCTAATAGAGCTTTATGTAGTCTTCTTCTTCTCGCTTTGCCATTGCCGACTGATTACTAATCTTTAATACTTTACTTCTCTGCTACTATTACTATACTCTTGTTTCTTTTTTTCTACTAAGCTTAAGTGAAAAACAGATAATAAAAGTTTTTTTTCCTGAAAACCATAATTTTTCATCATGTCTAATATTCACTTCATAATTTCATGTGCATACGAAAGCCTCACAAGTACAAGTCATGGTAGTTAGAATTAGAATCCTCAAACCCAAGTACAAAATCATCGCATTCATAATTGCATGTGTTAAAAGCATACGTGATCTTATCTCAAAAGTAAGTAGGTACAAGCTTGCATTACAAATTAGTTAATAGCGATGTATAGATGGATTTAGAATCCTCA